>JAHDIT010000160.1:0-25246 GCA_019232045.1 Ogataea degrootiae
GTCATTATGTTATTACATAATATATTACGCAATTTGTGCTGCCTGTAACAAAGTCTGTGCTCTCCCTATCAACTCCCGTCTCGGACGATGTGATTACCTAATCTGTATCCCGCATATCCCGATTACCTAATCCTAACAATTTCCCCAGCCACATTGTTTTTTCTCCAGCCACTAAAGTTTAGCTGACAGAAAAATCAGCCAAATTATCAGAAAACAAAGAAAAAAAAGTTAACATGTTTTGTAAACCTTTCTCTCCCCCCTTGCACGTAAAAGCAGTCCCCTCTAACTAGACTCTCCAACTGACTGCTTTTATATCCTTAATTACAGAAGTGTTCAAATTAATTATAGTTCTCGTTCATATATATATATCATCCAATTCACCAGAATACTCATTGGCTTTGCATTAGCTCTTCTTGTATAAACCTTTTCAAAGCTTTAAATAAGTCACCCATTAGAACTCGAATTGGATAGATACCGATCATAAATATCGAATAGAGATTACACTATCACTATTTTTTCTTTTTCATTGATAATAACATATACACATATATTACTGTTCTGTTTGTTTTCATTTATTTCCTGTCTATATCTAAGTTCTTGCTAGAACAAAAAAATCCAATTCAAACTACTGCGGATTCATAACTATCAAATCCATTGAGTTTCACTTTATCCTTATTTATATACATCATATAATATCCACAACGCTATTTTTTCAATAATGCTCTGGAAAAGATCATTTTATACCACGACGGTAAGCATGCCTAATCCTTCTGCTTTCTTCAGGTTAGATACAAGGGCTGCATCCTCATTGGTACTACCAGCATTGAATGCAATACCTAAGAAAAATATCAACATTGAAAATACTAAAAGATCTCTTTATTACTATTCAAATGCACTGTTACAAAGTGCTTCAACAGGCTTTGTTGGTCAAAAGGATTTCACCAAACAGAACTTACTGTTCGTTCCAAATTATAGAATAGCTAATCTATCTCCTCATAAACTTATGTCAACTGTCGCGGTCTCGGGCTCTGAGTCCTCATGCTCTCCTACTGTTGCTGCTAATAATACTGGCTCAATTTCATCAACCCATTCAAATAAAGAAAGTGTTATTAAAAAAGTCGCTAAATCAGCATTAGCTTGTCATCCTCCTAAACCAGACCTATCTGTTCAATCGTCAAAATCAACAACGTCAGCTTCATCTCATATACCGTTTGAAGTTAAAGCTAAAGAAACAAGAGAGCATGGATCAATTTTTCAACAAATTTCAAGAGGTGAAAAGAAAACTTTGAAGCAAATAACCGATCCATATTTGGCGTTGACAAAACCACAGTTAACGTTTCTTATCATGCTTTCGTCGATTTGTTCATACGCTTTAGCTCCAAATAGTACAAACGTTGTAGAATTTATAGCTCTAACAACTGGTACTTTGTTGGCTTCAGGTGCAGCAAATGCAATCAATATGGCAAGAGAACCTACTTTTGATAAACAAATGGTTAGAACTCAAGCAAGACCTGTTGTTAAAGGTTTGGTTACACCAATTGAAGCTTACTGTTTTGCAGGACTAACAGGTGCGATTGGTTGTACAATCTTATATTTCGGTGTTAACCCTACTGTTTCAGCACTTGGAGCCTTGAACATTGTTTTGTATTCTTGGCTATACACATCTTTGAAAAGACGTTCAATTTTAAATACTTGGGTTGGTGCCATTGTTGGTGCAATCCCACCTTTAATGGGTTGGGCCGCTTGTTCTAGTTTATCAGAACCTGGTGCTTGGTGTTTAGCTGCCTTATTGTACGCTTGGCAATTCCCTCATTTTAATTCTCTAAGTCATAATATTAAAGATGAGTATAAAAAAGCTGGTTATGTAATGACTGCTTTTAAAAATCCAAAGTTAAATGCTAGAGTTTCTTTGAGATACTCACTTGCGATGTTCCCAATTTGTTTTGGGCTAGCTTATTATGGTGTCACTGATAACTTCTTTGTTTTAGACTCCTCATTGTTGAATGGATGGATGGCTTATATGTCTTTCAGATTTTGGTGGCAGCAAAGGCAAAATCATTCAAAGGCTGTGATGGCTACAGGTGGACCTACTAGAGAAGCTGTTGATTTGGCAAATTTCTATGCAAAGAAAACTTTCTGGTGTTCAATTTGGCAATTGCCAGTGGTTCTTGTTTTGGCCATGTTACATAAACAAGGTCAATGGGATAGATTATTTGCTTTTGATGAAGACGTCGGCGTGCTGCAATCTTGAATAAGAAAATTAACAGTGGTGTTTTTTATCCCTAATATTTCCCTTATACATATTCAGTTTGTGTTTGTTTCTCATTATTATTATTGTATAATAGTGCTTAAGCTACCTGTAAATATACATTTTATATCTGTTAAAAAATGATCTACAATATTCTAACTTTCATTTATTTTATTTGTAAGCATTTTCTAAAAAAGAAGAATAAAAATAAATCACCCTCCTGCTCATATGGGTAGACTCGCCGCACTTTGGAGAGTAAATAATTAATGTTTGGAAAAACAGAGTATTTTTTGAATTATTTTGGTCAAAGGATTTGGGCCTTTGTCTGCAAGAGCAAGGTCTTTTCATAATATTACACGGTTTTATATCATTATGGCCACTTGCTAAGACAAGTTTGAAATAATTATGTACTTACCGGATCTTATCCCCAGAGATGCACATCACCTATGGATGAACCAATCATCCTCAAGAACTCAAACACCAGTCAGCACTGGTCCAGGACAGCTTCAGCAACAGCAACAAATTCAACAACAGCTAAACAATTCACAAAGACAAACTAATTATGCCCCGCCATTTTCATCTTATTCTCCTGCGTTTTCTGGTCCGATGAGATCCTCAATGGGGCCACAAATGGATAATACAATAACAAGTTCCTCTTCCTCATCTTTTTCATCAAGTAGGAACCCTGGTGCTTTATATCTATCACTGAGCACATCCAATACTACAACGTTAGATTACTTGAATACGGAAATGTCACATGATTTGCAGTATTTGAAAAGTATTGGTAAATTGGGTTACTCATATTTAAAGCCAATTGGGATTGAAAAGACAATGAAGCAGATGTTTGATGAGCAAGAAATCGTTGAGGATCCAGTTAATTTTGAAGGTGATTTAGCTGCCGTTGTTGAAGACGATGAAGATGGCCAAGAAGAAGAAGAGGAAGAAGTAGTAAATGATAATAACGGTGGTGTGATTCATAGTGGTACGAATATACAGGTTGTCAACAGTGAAGTTCATGATCATGGCACGATATTCAGTTATTCTACAAACAGCAATGCTCGATTTCCTAACAACGGTGCGATCGAAACTCAAGAGATTGATTTGGATGCCGATATTCCTGATGGTGGTGATTTTAGTATTAGTTACGATAATGATAATGATGATGATCTTGAGGAAGATGAAGGTGAAGATGGTAATGTCTATGGCAACAACCATAGAGGTGATAATAACGATAATAACGACGATATTGATGACAACGGTTTGGGTGATCTTGGTATTTCAATTGCAAATGGTGATGAAGAATTCATGGCTGCTGAAGAATATCAAGATGATCATAGTATATCCATAGACTCTATAACTAACGTTGATGTTAACACTAGTCATCTTTACCAACCTCAACAACAACATCAACACCAGCAGCAACAGCTGCAAGTGATGACAGCGGTTGGTGGTAACAATAACAGCTCTGCAGTACAGTTGGATTCAGGAACTCTGACAACTAATACAGGAACCAGTAATTCAGGTGTCAATTTCCCCGTTGTTACAGGCAATACTTCTCCACAGACGCCAATACATATATCGTCAGTATCTGGTAGTGGTAATAATAATGATAACAACAACGATTCAAGGGATTTCAATTCAATTAGAACTTCTGGGTTACGTATCGAAGCAAGGTTTGATGATGGTGCCACTGGTAGTTCAGATTATGACATGACGATAGAGTGATAGTTTGCACCTTGGACTTTGCTAATGCTTTATGATTTTTGGTCTAATTTAATATTTTATTTATTTGTTTATTTTTGTATATAACTATACGTTATTGCTTGTTGAATGAACAACTTTATTAGGTAAAGCGATTGGTTTAGTCTTAAACTCATCACACTTAGCTTTTTGTAAATGAATTGCAGGAATCGACCATCTACCACAACTACATCTTGAACCTTTCCAAGAATAACCACCAACTTTAGTCTCACATTTTGGACAGGAAAATTTCCCTTCTATATCACCTTTCGTTAACTCTGGTTGCATCCAATCTAACGGTTCAACGAAAAAATGTGTGCATTCATTGGAACCTTTTTGAATATCAACAATTCTTCTTGATTTATAAGCAGTTTTAATGAAATATCCATGTTTCGCATCACTTTCTTCATCATCATTAGGTGGAGTATGTGGGATGAATGAAGTTGATCTAGCTAAACTATGACGACATTTTTTACATCTTAATTTAGTTTCATCGTTACCTTTATCATCTTCTTGTCTGTTTGAATTTGTAAACATATCTTCATTTGAAACGATACCCATAATATCATCCCTTTCAGTAAACAATCCCATGACTAATTGTTTATAGTTAGGATTTTTCAATAGTTGTAATTTATCATCCAAGCAATTTAAACTTTCGTAGAATTCCAACTCTGCAATAAATCCATCGTTTGGGGAACAATCTTTTTTAACTCTTTTAATAGCATACAATGATTTCATTAACGATAATCCGTAGAACTTCATTAAGAATGCAATTATTACTGTGACTGATCTTGAACAACCAGCATTACAATGAATGACTATACCATCGTTGTGTTTGTTTAATTTACCTTCCCCTTGATTAATAACCTTGCCGAACAATGACGTTGAAATAAATTCGTTCGTTTCTTGGAAATGCTCAAGAATATTAGCCGTTGGTTCATCATCAATTTCAATTTGTAAATGATTGTATGGATGTATAGTGTATTTTTCAGGAATTGGATCTCTTAAAACTGACAAAATGTTCCTAATTTCATATTTTTCAAAAATATCAATAGACTTGGAAAATGGTTCGTACGTTGAAAGATAAATCTTTCCTAAAATTCGATAAATACCATCTTCATTTCCTGAAAAAGTTGACATTCTTCTGCAAAAATATCTTAAGTTATTTATAATTTTACGGTGTGGAGGTTATACATCTATATTCATCTGTAAGACATTCAAATGGAATGTACTGATTCATTTACTATTAGAAATTTTTTTCTCTTATCAATCTGCATGAAAAATTCAATACGCTCTTTTGCTACAGAAAAAAATAATAGACTCGGCAATAATTAACTATTCATTTGAGATGCATTGCTTTTACGTTTTTGATAAAATAATTAACAATTCGCTTTGACCCGTATAATTAATTATAAACATTAAAGGACGCTAACGTTTTTTTATCTTTTTATTTTATAATATCCCTGATATTATTAACCTTAGACACATCTTCATCGACATCCTCTTTGTCATAACCTATAAAACGTACATAATCTCTTTTCTTCATCTTCGTCTTCTTTAATTACTACAATGTAGCAATAACCATTCAAGATAAGTACAAAAGCTTATCTTCTAATACTCATAACAATTAATATTTGTTATAATTGTTACCACCTCTCATCCCCATTTGTTGTCCAACTTGTCCCATCTGTTGTCCACCTCCATATTGGCCACCTCTTGAGCCTCTATGATGTTGGCCCTGTTGCCCTTGTTGTTGGCCACCACCTTGTTGTTGATTTCTCATGCTGGTCATACCACCTGGTGGTGGAACTCCTGGAATCCCACCGGGCAGACCTCCGGGCATCACCATCGGTGGTGGAGGCATAGTGTATTGCATTCCTTGAGGTGGACCAGGTTGATACATTGGTATGAACTGGGGTTGGAATTGGGGAACCATAAATTGTGGATGATGGTGTTGCTGTTGTTGTTGTTGTTGGTGATGGTGGTGCATGTGTTGCTGCTGTTGCTGCTGCTGCTGTTGCAAATGATGATGATCCATCATCGGACCAGAAACTAGCATTGGTTGTGGAACTTGTGCTGCAGATGGTGGCATCATTGGCATTGACACTTGAGGTGGAATAAACATTTTACGTTGAATTGGAGGGGGTGTCCATTCTTGTTGTTTAGGGAATGCAACTTTGTAGGATTCCTCCACGGTGTTTGTCCATGTTGGTGTAGCAAATGGTTTTTCAATGTCAATGATGTAAATGTTTTTAATAGATTTGGGGTCTTTTAATTTTGTGGTCAATTCTCTTTTGGCACTTAATAACAAGTTGAATTTGGTTTCAAATGGATTCTCGCCGTTTTGTTTCTCAGTTGGAACTTTACCGGCTCCAAAGAAAGATAATGGAGTCTTTTTATGGACGTGACGCTGCTGCTGGTGCAGTGGTTGGTTTTGTTGATGTGGGGAGTGCAAGCTAGAATTGAGGTTGAGTGGAGAATTTTTGTTCGGAGTAAATCCGGATGGTGAGAATGAAGCAGAATTAGGATTCATTTTGAACTTTGTAGTTGTTGTCTCCTTCTTAGAAATAGATGGGGTTGATGTTGCTGACGTAGCTCGATCTGGAGAGGGAACCACTGGTGCCATTTCAGCCTTCCTAGTGGTATTGAGAGGAACGGAATTTGATTCGGATACATTTGAAGTTGCAGTGCTAGTAGCAGCAGCTTCAGCTTTCTTTACAATTTCTTGTTGCTTTGCAGTATCTTTTGCCAAAATTGGTAACAAATCTTGTGGGATCTTAGTGGACACTTTCAGATTTGAGGAAAACTCTTTAAATTCTTTAATTTCACTCTGCACGTTCAGTTTATAAGCCTCCTTTGAAATATTCTGTTGTGAGAGTGAAGATGGCTGTTTGTGAGAGACTGGTTTTGGAGGTATTGAAGAAGCAGGCGTTGGCGTCGAGCTGGTGGTGTTATTGGTTGTTGATGGTTTTGCTATCGGTGTGGTTGTTGTTGTGGGGGTTGAAGATGCAGGAGCAGATGTTTTGGAAACAGTCTCAGGTTTCTTCGGAATGGTGGATGGTGTAGTAGAAGGGGAAATTGGAGTTGTAGTAGAAATAGGATTGGCAGTAGCATTGGAAGTGTTAGTGGAAGTGGAAGTTGAAGTCGCAGAAGCAGGTTTCGGAGGGATAGTTGATGGAGTATTATTAGTAGTGGCAGAACTTGCTAAAATGGCAGGATCGCCATGGAAGTTTGCAGCTCTT
Organism: Ogataea degrootiae; assembly: GCA_019232045.1. NCBI lineage: Eukaryota > Fungi > Ascomycota > Pichiomycetes > Pichiales > Pichiaceae > Ogataea > Ogataea degrootiae. The sequence goes on from JAHDIT010000160.1 coordinate 7,231, forward strand.
TGTCTTGGAGGTACGTATTTATTAGGAGCAGACGGCTTTAATTCCATCGAAGTAACAGAACCTGCTCTTAACATATCCATTAACAATGCATCACCAGCTTGTGGCTTTGTTGGATCGTCTCTAATAACGCCGGAATATTTATCTTCTTCATCGATACCACTATCATCTACGGCTATGCCTCTCTCTTCGGCCATATGCAAAGAACCGTTGTGACCTTGAGATTCAATTTCTTTGGCGATTCTTTCAGCCTCTTTCAATCTTCTTTCATAATCAGGAGCATCTTTGGAAATTTTAGTTGTATACAGAGATTCATCGTAAGTGGATTGAATGCCAAATTTCCGTTCATTAACTTCAAATTGATCCCAGTTACCACCTGTGCTATGATTATTATCATCACCAAAAGTCAATGAGTCATCAAAATCAGCATCAGGAACCCACTTTTGTAATTCACGTTCCTTAAAACCAGCATTACCAGAAATATCCGTATCAGTTCTAAAGCCAGATTTGGATTGACGTTGGTGTTGATGTGGATGTGGATGTGGATTGTATTCTAATTCCAAATCAGGAAGCGAGAAATCGATATCGTCCGATTCAATCATAACAATATCTTTATCATAGATAATAATCGATTCATCCAAATTTCCAGTATCAAAATTTTCATTTTTACTATCTAAGGAACCTAATTGAACTAACTGTGGCCATCTTAAAATGACTGAAACACCAGCTTCTGTTAAATCACTTGGAGTTTCTAGAATACCAGTATATTTAGTACCTGAAGTGACAGTAACAGTCGTTTTACAACCGATTGATTTAACAAGTCCGTATAGTAATCTATCGTTCATATGTTTGATCGCGATTTCAAATTCATGTGGGGATAAAAAATTTGCATTTGAATTTGAATTTAAATTTGAGTTTGAATTTGAATTACGACGGACAAAGTCATTGCCGTTACCATTGTTGTTGGAATTATTGGAAGAGTTGTTTGACCAGTTCTTTGAACCTGTACGACGGTGTTGGCTGTTGTGGCCACTTTGAGAAGTTGATAAAGGTGTTGAATTGAAACGGCTTGAGCTTAATTGGAGTTGGCTAGGGTTGTTGTTATTGTGTGAGGATCTTGTTGTCATTATGGAGGTATGTAATTTGGACTGAAATGGTAAATGTCAAATGATGTGTTGATCCAGATGGGGTTAGATATTCTATTCTATGTATTTTATGTAGATCAATATATCGGGCAATTGATATATTGGTGAACAGATGATAAATCCAACGTCTGTTTTAAGAACTGTGAATTTATACGGTATACAAATAACTTATTTATATATATATATATATATATATATATAAATATAAATCAATTGTGTACCCAAAGTTGTTACAACAGAGACAAACAAACAAACAACAAACAAAAAGAACAAAAGGAACAAAAGGCCAATCTGTCGAATTCATCAATTTATCAATCCAACATATCCAAAGCCAGTAAATTCAATCAGAAAAAACTCGAATTGAGAGCACCAAAATTGAATGTTTGAACATAAACTTAAAAATGGCAGATAAAATTTATTCGGGTCGATCGGCTTGGCTTTGGTCTTCAAGGTCGCGTCGAGGTGGGGTGACCATTGCATTGCTTCATAACCTTTTTGCTTCAATATAACGCGTTCTCATTGGTCACTATCTGTCTGTCAAAACAAAAAAAGAAAAATTGAATTGTACTGGAGCTTTTTATAAATCAATCTACATTGACACCTTTATATTATCGACCAACACTCGAGTACTATTCTATTTCTACTTGTTTACTCTCCTCCTAAGTTAATTGTAATTATACACAATACGAAAAAATGAGACCAACTAACCCAACTTTTAACGCTGCCGTATGTACTCTCCATAATCTCCAATTTGCGACTAGCAATCAACTTCAAATATCTCCGTATTTAAGAAATCAACTACAAAATATCCGTCTCTGCAACTCATTGCTTTTATCCAGATATCAATAAATGCTTTTAATAATAAATCAATCGCTTGAAATGTTTTTTTGCAATTGTTATAACTACTTTAACCAAACCGATTAGGATTAAACATACACACATCGATTTTATAAATTCTTCAGTATTGTCTTACTTTGTTACACAATTGCATGCAGATATAGCATTAGGAAATTGATTTCAGTCAAATCATTTTTGTTCAATTTTTAAAAAAATCATCGATATTTCTAGTACTTTCTTCGATTTCATAAGTTTTCAAGGAATTGTTATGTATATATTCAGTCAAATCGTCGTGTGATTTTTTTAACAACGTAATTCATTCATTAAAATGACTGTCTATGGATGGACGGATATTTTCAGCTTGATTCTTGTTTTTCCATTCACCCTCTCTTCCCAACGGTAAATAGGAAATACTAACATTTCGTGTGTTTCTTTACACCCTTTGATTATTACAGAAGAAGACATCTTTCATCAAAAGCATTCCTGTTGAATTATACCCATTGTTTGCTGCTTGTGGTGTTGCTTGTTGTTCAGCAATCTACTTTTCTTCCAAAAAGATTAGAACCGATCAAACTTTAAAATTGGGTAGAAAAGCCCCAGTTTTCAATGATAAATTAGAAGAAGTCGTTTCTAAGACTGATTAGATCTTTTCTTCGATATTCAACTTACTCTATATTTCTCATGGCATCTTTCTTTGTCTTACTTTTTAATTTGATTTTCAGTTGACTATATATATATATAAGCAGAAGAGAAAAGGAAAAAAAATATAATAATGACTATTAGGTTCGTTCAAACGAAAGTTGGTGCTTGTCTTTTTGCTGTTATCCTTATCCTTATTCTTATTCTTATCTTTTGTATTTTTTGGCTAAGTGGAGAAAATATAAGGAGAATTCAAGATTTAAAAATAAAAGAACAAAGTTGAGACTTCTGTACTTTTATTCTTTCTATTATTTTATATATACTTACTTATATATATATATATATCGTTATGTTGTTACTTTAAAATAAGGTTTATTTATACTATAAAGCTAATTTATAGAAGTGTGATCTAGCACAGTATTTAGAGATGCATTTTATTGGATTTAAGTAACTATATTTATTGTGGGTAATATTATATGTCAACGTATATATATATGTATATACGTGTTTGGTTCTGTGTATATTTACAAGTTTGAATTAATTTCTAGTCTACAGTTCTATCTGTCTATTCTTCTTTCAAGTTTGTATAGACTTGTGTAACATCATCAAGTTCCTCTAATGACCTCAAGAATTTATCAAAAGTGGCTTTAGTTTCTTTATCTTTAATTTCAACCATCATTTCAGCATTAGGAATGTAACCAATTTCCATTTCTTTAATTGTGTACAAATCCTTCAAGCCAGAAGCAACTCGATGTAATTCAGTAGGATCAGTAATAACCTCAACTAATCTTTCAACAGTACCAGCAGGAGCAGTACTATGAACTTCTTCTTCTTCGTCGGCATTTGGATTTTCAACTTCATTCATATCTTCACAGCCTAATTCCAATAAGACTTCAAAAGCATCATCAAATTCAACTTCCCCAATATCAATCAACATCATCCCTTTTTTATCAAACATATACAAAGTTGGAGTTAAGCCCAATTGATATTTACTAAAACAAGGTCTAACAAATCCAATTGTTCTGTTTTTATTGTCTGTAACAGCTTCAATAACAACACTAACCCCACCTGGGCCCATACCTTCGTATAAAACAGGTTCCATTTTGTCATCATTTTTCAATTCGCCAGTGGCTCTTTTAATTGCATTTTCAATAACCTTCTTAGGAACACTCATTGATTTTGCTTGATCAATTGCATTTGCTAATTGCGCATTTTGATTTGGATCATACCCACCTAATTTTGCCATTACCGTTATTTTTTTGGAAACTCTAAATGAAACGGCGGCTTTTGCTGCGTCAACTGCTGCTTTTCTATGTTTAATGTTCGCCCATTTACTATGTCCCGCATTTTTAATTAAACTTGTTGCAAAAGATTTCGATTGAATAAAAGGTAGTGGAGCCAGTTTTTGGAATCCTAGTGTTGATTTTTGTAACATGTGATATATTTTTCGATGTATAATGTAATTCTCCTTATTCTTCTTTCTTCGTTAATTCTTCTGTACCAGTTGATAGCAAAAACCATTGTAATCTCCGGCAATTTTGAAAAGTATTCATTCAGTTCATTAACATGGAATGGACTGCCATTCTAGAAAAAGTGTCGATCGACTCGGCTCGAATTTTAAAGCAGCACTTCATCTGAATTGAATTCATTCAATCAACACTGCCATATGTATTCAATCAGTGGTTGTTATAGTATCGCCCGTGTATCCAATTGGTATATATAATCAAACATATATACCACGGTTACTAATTCCTCCACCGCATTATACTTCACACTCCTTAAAAAATATTCGCATAATGGCAACGGACGCTAATAAAAATAGAACGTTAATCGCAGTGATGGGAGATGAAGATACAATAACTGGAATGTTATTAGCTGGTACAGGACAAATCTCGAATGAACCAGGTAAAGAAAAGAATTTCTTGGTGGTGAATGATAATACGAAAGAAGATGAATTAGAAACTTATTTCAGTCAATTTGTTAAAAGAGACGATGTTGCAATTTTGCTAATTAATCAGCACGTTGCTGAAAGAATTAGGTTATCAATAGATACCTTTACTGATCCATTCCCAGCTATTTTAGAAATCCCGTCTAAAGATCACCCGTATGATCCTGAAAAGGATTCTGTTTTAAGAAGAGTTAGAAGATTATTTGGTGAGTAGAAATTTGGTTTTCTGCGTTTTATTTGCATCTTTTTTATATATTTATATTTTTTAAGGTTCTCTCTGTTCTTTCTATGTTTTGAATTCTAAATTTTTACCTTTCTGTTAAACATCGATTTGCAGCTCTTAAAAATAGGTAAAATTCAGCGCAGCTCTAGATAATTACAATTGTCAACACATATAACTGAAAGTTAAAAATCTCACATGGCATACATAAGTAAATACAAAAAAATCTCACATATTCAACTTTCTAGTGGAACTTCAAACAAATCGTCAATCGGTATTATTTCTTGCCCTTTTTACCCTTCTTGCCTTTCTTCTTGTTGTTACCGCCCTTAGTTTTGTTGTTAGTGTTGTTGTGCTCTGTGGCACTGGTCACCGGAGTAGCAGAATTGGAACTGTCGTCTTCTGCTTGGTCTTCTTCTTGGTCTTCGGGTCCTTGTATGACTGATTTTGATTCTTCAAGTCGTTCTTCGGTATTCGTTGATTCTTCAGCAGTTAATACTGCGGTTTTCGGTTCTCCAGAAACTAGTTCTTTGGCAGCAAGTTCTTCGGTGAATGATTTCTTGGTGGACCGTTCTTCGACGGATGGTTCTTCGACGGATGGTTCTTCGACGGATGGTTCTTCGGTAGCTGGCTCTTCAATGGATGGTTCTTCAAGGGATGGTTCTTCTGTGGTTTGTTCAAATGTTGATTCTTCAACGGTCGGTTCAGTCGCTGATTCTTCAGCGGTCGGTTCAGTCGCAGCCTCTTCAGCGGTTGCTACTTTAATCATAGTATCGGTGGCATTCACACTTTCAATGTTGATGGTAGGTGTGGCTTTATCATCAATCGGTTCCTCTTCAAATACATCCTTCGGATCGATTGTATTATCAGCCTTTTGTGTTGTTGTATCTTGCGATTCGTCAAATGCAGGCACACCTGTCGTTGGCGTTGAATCTTTTGGTGGTGGAGTAGGTGGGGTTTCTTTGTCTATAGTAGTAGTATCATCAATAGTAGGAGGAGGCGATGTCGTTGAGATGACTGGTGTTGTTGATTGTTTAGGCTCTTTCTTCCAGAAATCTCTTTGTTTCCATATAGCTGGTTCTACATCTAGATAGAATTTATTAACACCGACTATTCTTCTTTCTAATTCACAGGCTTTTAACCATTCAGGTCTAATAATTGGAATATTCATATTTTTCGCTTTTTCAAATTCTGGACCTGACCTTTTGGTGCATATAAATTGAGTTGTGTCAATTTTAACAGATTTTGTAGTTGGTTTAGCTGAAATTTTAACAATTGAATCTTCAATGTTATCAATAGTAAAAGGTTCATCGGAGTAATCGATTTCACCAATACAGATAGTAATACCACTCAAATCAGTCATTTTATGAGTTTTCAAATCAATTTTATTTGAATGATAAATACCTGCGGTTGTATCCAGTCTCAATTGGAAGTTATATTCGGTATCGACTGGCAAACCACTTAATTTGATGTTTTTCTTGGAAGATGGGTTTTTAATCTGTCCTAATTTGGAACCATTTTTATATAAAGTTAAAGATTTGAAATCTGAAGTACCTAATTCTAAAGGTTCCCATTCTAAAACACATGAAGTTTGAGTAATGTTCAATACTTTTAAGATTGGAGATTTTGGTTCATTTTTACCAAACGTATTATATATTTCCTCTTGCAAATTTTCAAAATTAGTGTCCTCTTCTTCTTCTTTTTTCAAATCTCTTTCACAATTGATTTTAACAATTGAGCCTGTTGATATTCCATCAGGTAATAAGATTGTTGGGAATTCGATTAAATGATGATCTTTTGTTAGTAGCAATGCCAAAGAGGCGTCTAATTTTCCAACAGTTAATGAGACCTCAACCATTTTAATTGATATTTCTCGCTATGGTTAAGTTATCGGAGTGAAGTATGGGCACCAATTCAACCGTGGTCGAGTTGAAAGGAGACTCCAAATCAAATAAATTGAGCCAACCAAAGTGTCCACAAAACACAACAAAAGCGCAGTTTTCAATCAAGGAAAAAACAATACACCCGTGCACCCTGCTAAAACACAGTCAGTTATTAAATAAAACAAAAGGAAAGAAAAGAAGTGAATTCGAGCTTTTTCTTGTTCTTGATGTTAAAGGTTAACTTATTTATCTTCACTCAAAGTTACAACTAGTTTGCCTCCAATATACACTCGTATCTATTTCAGTCACTCACTGCATACTTTCAAAAATATCAGATAATGAGTTTTATCTTCAACCAAGGCATCGGTGCAGAAGGAGAAGCCAACAACAACATCAACAACATGCTGGTTGATCCTGACTTTTCAACAGACAACTTTTTTCCTTCAGAACTAGAGGCCAAAAAACTCCCATTCTCTCTTAAATTGGATCCTCAGCTTGAAGATGAAAGTATAAACATCAAATTTGCCTCTGTCTTAAAAGAATGTAGACATGAATTTGGTGATTGGGAAATCGATGATATTGTCAGTAGTTTCAAATCAATAACTTCACAAAAAATATTAGATGCTTATGATCAGAGTTTCGGTCCTGAAATTGTTGAAAACTGGACCTTAGAAACTAAATTTTGGAATTTGGTTGAAGTTTTATTAGAAGTCAAATTTTCAGATGGATTAGAAAAGAAAACCGACAATGATATGCTTCATAATTTTGTAAATGAAAACATAAATTCGTTGACTTCCAATGCATACCTTGAAGACATCATTATATCAAACGATTCGAACTACAAACAACTTTATAAAATAACCAGATGGATACAGGAAAATTTTGAATTAGATTTAACAGGTCATGAAGATGACATTGAATTAAAAGAATTACAGACTTCGAAATGGTTGAACACAAAAGTTGATATACAGGCGGGTGCAAGAAAGCCGAATTTTGTCAAGAATTTGGATCCAGATGCAGCATTAAGAGAGTCAACACACAATAAAATAAACGATAAAGATAAAACAAAAGATGATATGTTTTTCAAAAAGGCATTTTTCTTATTGTTATCAAATAAAATTGATGAATTGAGTGATCTTTGTGAATCTACAGGAAACTGGGATTTTGCCTTGACCTTAACAGGGCTTACCGATTACGTCGATCCACAGTTTGACTTGACAGGTCCTGAAGCTGAATCAGGTACTGCACCGATTGGTATCAAACGGAGATTACTATGGAAAAGAACTTTATTCAAATTGTCGCAAGCAAAATCTCTAACAACTTATGAGCGTGGATGTTATGGTTATCTTGCAGGTGACTTCCCATGTTGTGAAGGTTTATCGCAATCTTGGGAAAAGAATCTGTTGATTTATCTTAATAATCTATTACAAAATGAATTTGAATCAAATATGATTAAGTTTTATCAAAGAATTGGTAAAATTGATGAAATTGACTCTCTATCAAAATTACCAACACCACCTAAGGTTGTGAATTCAATCTCAGAAGCTCTAAATTTGTTAGCAATGAGTTCTGTTGAGTCAATCAGAAATCAAAGTGAACATTCAGTTAGAGTGTTAATGGGTTCTATGATATCTGATAACGTTAAAAATTTGATGGATAATAGCTTAGCATCCTTGGATGATCTTTTATCTAGAGAAATTAACGTTAATGATCCACCTAATGAACTAACAAATGACGCTTATTTATTGAGAATCTTGGTTCATTTGGCAATCATTTTAAGATTAATTTATCGTGAGGAAATCATTTCAAATCATGATTATACAAAATTATTAAAATCTTACATTACGAGATTAACACTACACAAATTATACGATCAAGTTCCGGTTTACATTTCATTCATTCCAGTTAATGAGAATTTAATTGATGTTTATTCTTATTTCTTGTCCAACTTTGCAAGTAGCAGAACTGAAAGAGCTAGTCAAATAAAATCAATGAAACAATTGGATTTACCAATGGAAGGAATATTAAGAAGAACTGTTGAAAAAGTTTTCAATGAAACTGAATCTTTCTATCCAACAGATTCACAAATCAATTTAAGCGTGACTGTTAATGAAATTGATAAAAGACTTTATAACTCCGTGTATTGGTTGTACGATTCCGGTATGTATGCTGATTGTTTGGAAGCTATAATAATGTTATTCAGAAGATTCTTATCATGTGGTAAATTAGCATCTGCAATTGAATTCTTAGACTCAATTGAATTACCAAAATTAATATCGGATTATAAATTGAAGGTTAGTTTGATAGATACACCTGAAAAGGAACTTGAGCTGAAAGAATACCTCTTGCCTTCTTCAATTTTGAACGAATTGGTTCAATACCAACAATTAATTGGTAATTTTAAATTAATTGAAGATTATAATGAAATTAGACATGCAATGCCAACATCAACTGAAGCTTTAATTTCCACAATTCTGAGCGTTTCAATTTCTTCGGAATCACTTTTAAGAAATTGGTTGTATGAATTAATAAATGATGCATCATTGAGTAAACAAGAGTTGGAAGTTTATCAAGAATTAAGAAGAATTTATATTCCAACTGTGTTCAATACATTGTTTGATATTCTAAGCAATAACCGACATCTAACTAGTAAGCAATTGACGAAACAGGCCGTTCAATTGGTTAATTTATTGAGTGATAAAACTTTCAAGTTGTACGATATTCTCAATTCAACAAATGATTTGAAACCATTCTTGAAGAAATTTGCATTGTTCAGTTGCGATGTATTTGGAGAAGCTGAAAATGGTATTTATCTTTAGTTGGTTTGGTTTGGTTAGAAGAAGCTGCGTTTTAGATAGATGCGTTTGTACGGAATAGTATGTATTTGTTATTTTATTTTTCCTGCCTTGTGTTTTTTCCATCTCATCTTAATAAGGCAGATTGATCTATTAAATGACTTTTATGGAAGAAAAATCAACGAATAATAAGGATACCCTACATACCCTACCCTTTGGGTAAGCAAATTCAGTAAATTCCCTTGGACTCTGGGACTCTGGGACCTTCATGCAAGTAAAATTAACAAATAGTACTACAGTCGAAAACAGTTCGCAGAAACACAAAATGTTAAATCTTACTAGAATATAACAATTTCAGGGGGAAAAAAAGCAAGTACGTAAATATATTATGAAATAGAACACCAAAACAGCAGGCAAATCAAAAATTATCTATTGGTCTAAAGAAGCAGCCTTTTCATACAACAAATCAACAACACTAGACATATTTTTGATAACATCCAAACTCAAATCGTAAGCTTCATCTTGTTGAGGTTCATCATAAATAATCAACCAACCATTACCTTGATCCAAAACACCATAAAAAACTTTATCCAAAATCATATTACTTAACTTACTTTCAATAACATTTTTAGGTAATCCAATCATTGAACTGATATGAGAAATTTCAATGCATGAATAAGGTTCAATTAATTTCAACAAATTTTGTTGGAATAAAGAATCGTATAGATCTGATAAATGCGATCTAATTATAACATCTTGGGTTAATTCTAAGTTATAAGTTTTCAAACAATCTTCAAGTTCTCTTAATGATCTGTTTGAATAAGCTAAAGAAACTGCTTTTATTGCTTCAATTTCTTTATTCTCCGAATACTTAATGCAATTCTTGTTACTTAAAATAGAATTGACATCTTCAATTAGGCCAAGCATAACCTTGCAAATTAATATGTATTTTAAAACTTTGGTTGTTTTGAATTCATCGTTATGAATTTGATAATTTTCAAAAGATTCATAGAAATAGGAGTATGCTGTTTTAAAATCTTTCTCTTCAGCATGTAGTATACCACTCATTAAATCCAATTCTGCTTGTAATTGGGTTGGACAATAAATTGCATTTGCCGATGTCTTTGCTGATGTTATAGCACCCCTTGATTTTGAGAAGTTCTTCAGTTGGAAATATATTTTGGATTCCAATAATTGAACTTCTACTAAAGAAGACTTATCGTCCAATTTCTTAAATTCTTGTAATAATTTGTTTATAATTGTTAAGGAACCTTGATAAAAATTTTTCTTGTAATATAATCCAGCTAATCTCAACTGTAACGATTGCCTTAAAAATGTTCTTTTCTCTTCAATTGACCATTCAATACAGTCTTCAGTGACCTTAATTGTTAAATCTGTTGATTCTGCAGTCTTCAAATCTTCAACTAAATCAATTAAGCTCCTGATAACTTTTGCTGTCTTTGACTTTGCAAATGAACCCATAATTGTACGTGTTTTAGTGACCAAACTCAACAATTGATCTTGTTTTTGTTTAAGTTGGTATAATTTACCCAATTCTAAAATTGAACTTTCTTGTAATTCAATAGTTTTCTCTGTTTTCAAAGTTGAAGTTGATGGACTCATATCTAAAATCTCCAAATAAATCTGTTCAGCTTTTTGGAAATCATCCTTTTCGGCAGCTTTCCTAGCCTCTTGAATCGATGGAACGGCCATTTTGCAGTTTATGGTGTGATTGAAGCTGTTTTGACCCTTTCAGTTTTAGAATCAGCTGGAGAAATAAAGGTACTTTATTTGAAAGGTATTTGTTCGAAGAGATTGAACTGAGCCAAATAGAATTCGTTTTGCCACTGAAGAAACAAACATGTCTAGCCGTCGATCAGCTCTTCTTGCGCCACATTTATACTATTCAAATCAACCACGTATTTTACTTTAGTATCAGCCACGATTTTTTTTTTCAGTTCTTTTATTCTTATATATTCTAACGGTCATTATTACACTGGTTGTTTGAAGTGTATTTAAGTTTTTATATACATATGTACAAGTATTATTCATTTATATTCTCCATCTTTGAGATTAATTCATCAGCTCTCTCGTTGGTTTCCTTTTGTTCCACGCGATCAATAACCTCTCCTAGCTTAACACCAGCCATACAACCATCCAAATCATACAGGGTAAAGTTGCATCTATGATCAGTAACTCTATTTTGTTGGAAATTGTAGGTTCTGATTTTGTCACTTCTGTCAATTGATGAAACCTGGCCTGTTCTCTCTTTTCTTTCCCGTTCTACCTTTTCTCTCATTTCCAATTCTGCTAATCTAGCTCGAAGAACAGTCATTGCTTTATCTTTATTCTTGTGTTGAGATCTTTCATCTTGGATATTGACCGTTATTCCAGTCGGTATATGAACAATTCTAACTGCAGATTCGGTGGTGTTAACATGTTGACCACCAGCTCCACTGGCTCTCATAACATCAATTCTTAATTCACCAGGTGCAAATTTTCTTAAATCTGGATCCGACGGATTCTCTTCTATTTTTGGTAGAACAACAACACCAGCAGCAGAAGTATGAACTCTACCCTTTGTTTCAGTTTCAGGAACTCTCTGAACACGATGAACGCCAGCTTCATGACGTAATCTATTGTACGATCCAGGTTCGTTGACCGAAATTGTTGCTTCCACTATACCTTTACCAGCCATATGGTTTGTTTTGGAAAGAATTTCATGTGGCCAGTTATTCAACTGGCAATATTTCAAATACATTTCTAAAAGTTCTTCAGTGAATATATTAGCTTCATGACCTCCTGCACCTGGTCTCAATTCTAACAAGCATGGTTTGTCTGCAAATGGATGAGCTGGTAGAAGTTTCATTTTTAACTTTGATGTTATTTTCCGTAAATCTGGTATTGCTGTTTTAATTTCCTCTTCTGCTTCTTCTCGTAAAGACTGGTCCTCTTCTTCATCTATCATATTTTTCAACTCAAAGTAGTTCTCTTGAGAACTTAAAAAATCATTATAAATGCCAATGATTTGTGATAGCCTTGTATAATTTTTAGAGTCTTCAATCTTAAACTCGCCACCGGCAGATAACTTAGCCTCTAATTCTTTCAATTCTAATTCTAATGACTCAGTCTTTTTCAATAAGGAAGGGTGTAGAATCTCAATTTGATCATCATTTGTTGTTTCAGTTGAATAGAGTCGGGATCCTGCACTGGGGCTCTTCAAAAGTATAAGTCTGTGGGGCAAAACGGCTGTTTCTCGAAATAAACTCCTCTTAAGCACCCTTATTGTTGTATATTGCATATCCTTAAATATTAAATAGTTGTGTTTCTTATGAATTTAAATGTCAACCCACCTATAAGCATGATCAAAATCAGGGTTTCATTAATATGCATGTATAGAGGTTATTTTTCAGATGTATATTTTTGATCTCCTTCTCATTACTAGGTGTCAGGTGTTAATCTGCTATTTTACAAAGACGGTAGCTTTCCATTTTGGGGAATTCCCCGTATTTTCAAACTTCAGACTTCAGACTTCAAATTCCTGGAGATGAAAGTGATGACCTTCAGAATCTTATCTTTGCTTTAGAAGTCATTCTTGTTTGTACTTCCTCCTCCTAAGCTGGGTTTTAAAGAAATACGATTTATATCCATATTTTGTTCGATAAATATACACAAAATAAGTAAATATACCATATACCTCTTCAAAAGTCTAAAGAAATACAATATCATGTCTGAATCAAAACAGCCAATCTCAGTATCTGATTTCAAGATGGCAATCAAAGATTTATCTGAAGGAGAGTTGAAAGCCGTTAAACAAAGACTTGAAGTTTCGATAGAGAGACTACGTGAGTCCAATAAATTAATGAATGGAATGTTGAAAAAGGCAACGGGAGACTCGCAACAAAATATCAACAAAGATGCTAACGAAGAATTTGGTGATGAATTTGAGGAGGAAGTGACTAAAGATGATATTAAAATATATACCGATTCAATTTACGAGAATGAATTTGTTATTGATAATCAAAAGAAAAGAATAAGTGCTATCCAAATGGAGTTGAGCTCTAGAGGAGAAGATGATGTTAAAGAAAGTACATTACATATTAATGAAAATAAAAGAGCCAATATTTCCATTTCTGCTATCAATTCTTTAAGTGCTGATAACGATGTTGTTGATTCTACTGCGCCTAACAGTATATTAATCTAAAGTTATGATATAAACATCAAAATACTGAATATATACATATAAATGTATATAATTTGAAGGGGGTTGTTTTCTCATATTAATTCTAGGTTTATCGTGACAAGCAACTATTTCTCAGAAAAAAAGATAGCAGATTTCAGTCCATAAAACTTACTGAAAGAAGTTGTTTTTATCAGATATTAACTAAAAAACCATGAGTATATGTCTATATGTTATTTGATTAATAAATGCAGTCTATATAGCAATAATCTATATAGACGCATGGATGTGGATGAATTCTGTGATGAAGGCCAATTATCAAATATCTCTGGTTTATGTAAGTATTATTCTTCGGTTCTTTTTTCACCGTCTTTCTCACCTAACTTTGTAATACAAAGTATTCTCTTTTTTCAGAGGGCTTCTTTATGAACTGAATGAGATAAGGCAGAGACATAAACATAATAATGACAACAAAACAAGCTGAGAATTTTACTCAATTGGCAATGGTTGGAGTTGAAGAGAGAGAAAAATTATGCTATATGAGGAGTGTTTGTCGGTTGAAGGAAAAACCAAAAGCAAAGATATTAAATGATAATAATTTCTTAAAGTACATTCTTGTAATACATATTGTTGTTAAAATACAAAATAATTAGTTTTTGTTGTTGTTGTTGATGTTGATGTTGATGTTATTGTGGGAATAATTATAAATCTACTTGTGTATATTCATGATTGATAAACTGGAAAACTTTTGTGTGTAAAAATTAATAATACATTCTGAAATAGTCAAATTAAACAATTTGTCTTCAAGTATCTATGCAGCCACCATACTTGAGCCAAACTAGAAATAAAAACAAGGCAAATTGCACTAAAATTGAAGATTGTTCCCTTAGTTAAAGTATCTTCATTGAGATCTCTGAAATATTTTTCAACTTCTAAAGATGCTTCAAGACGTTCATTAATATCATCAATTTCAAGCTCTATTCTTTCGAGTTCCAAGCTTGAATGTGATAATCCTTGGGTATGCTTTTGATAGTTTTTAATAATTTCGCTCATTCCAAATTGAATCATCATATAGAGATCAATTTGATGAGGTGTTGATCTCCAAGATTGGTCCACTTTTAAATTCTCAAAACAGATATCCAAGTATTCAAACTTGTAATCATTTTTGTGATTGAATAATGGAAAATCAACAACCATGTGCAATTTTTTATCATGTAAATTGTTTTTCCTTCTCAATGTATTCCCATGTTTATCGATAATATTTAGATTGAGTTGTTGAATTCTAGTATCTGGTACATTTTCAAAATCAAGATTCAAAGCAATCAATATGTTAGAAGCAGTATAATCACGATTTTTGATGGCCTCTTCCAAGTTGATATCATTTAAATTGATATAATCAGCCAATACATATCTATAGCATGTATTACTGGATATATAGTCTTTGATAGTTTTTTCAAATTTTTCTTCCAACTGTAAAATTTTGTTTTTGTTTTTCTTCTTTGTTAAAGTCAACTCATTTTGGTATGAATTCATACTTTGCATTAAATTGATTGAATTCTCCTTTGATGCAGGTATTTCAGCACCAAGTCTGATTGCATTCGCAGTAAATGAAGAAGAGGCTACAGAAAGGATAAGCAACAGCCCCAAAAAAAACAGTGCTGATGGGTTTTTGTTCAAAGATAAAACAGCTTTTACAACGTGTTGGATGGAAAAAATGATACATGATCGTTGTCTCGTCGTCATTTTGCTTTTGTTTTCGTTTTTGATATTCCAATTATCTGTATATGTAACATACACAAAAGAAACAATTAAAAGTTGATGTTCGTACAAAGGTCTATTGAAGCAGGCAATAATATAAATGACAATCAAAAAGGTTGCAATAAACTGATATCCGACAAATATGTTTTATTCTATCGACAAAGGTACAGGATAAAAAGAGACAGTAGACCAAATGTTTACAATAAATATTCGGCTTGTTGTGAGTTTAGTTGTATACCTGATCGTTAATGGACAGGTCATCATATGATACACGTTAAAGCTATTTTTACTTACAAACTCGATGAATTCTCCAGTATCGTTAGGATTGTGTAAACAGATCTCTATTCGGATCGCCGCCAATGATGACAATGAGAGAGAGTGCAGCAACAGACTAAAAAAATGGAAAATAAGTTTTTGAGTCTGCCACTACAAAAAGAGCGATAACGGATTTGTAAAGAGGGAGAATGATCCCCTTTGTTTTGTTCATTGTTGTTGCCGATGGGCTTTTCAGAGTATGAAATTTCGATCGATTATTATTATTGTTGGAAAATAGAATGGCTATTTAGTTAGATAAGCTAATACTAAATCCCCAATCAAAGAAAGCATAATAGAAGAAACAAAAGTAGTAGAGATTATATAAATTCATCCAGTTTCCGAAAACTGACATACATACTTACTGAGAGGCAAGTTTTTCAAATTTATTCATTGAAGCTGTTGAATAATCACTAAATCTTTCGTAAGTGATATAAACTAAGGAGTTCACCGTAAAATAGGATTAAGGGCCTAAGCAGCTAAACTATATCGTGGTGGACTGTGAGTCTAATTTAAAGTGCTATGGATAGTGAATACGTCCGATGAACATACAAAATCGTCCCCGATGATCCATTTACGAACAGCAAATTCAAACAGTTTTAAATCCTCTACCTTAAAATTCAACAATAGGTGGTAAAAAGAATAGTTACTTATCCATCTATGAGGAAACGCTAGTCTCCATGCCCTCCTAAGATACAGGAAAACAACAATTACCTAAATCAATGACAGGCAACCTTTACACCTGCCTCAGTGGCTGGCTCGTGTGGCAGTAAGTTAAAAGTTTTGTTGATAACAATGTTTTTCTCTCCAAATAAGATTACAAGAATCAATCCCAATGCTCATTTTGTTGGCTCACTTTCATTTCATTCTTATATGATCTATGGATCTATGGATCTTCGCCCACAAAGCACTGATATTACTTGTTTACCTATAATTATAGGGCACTCACACACCACCACCTTAAGGCATAGCAACACAAAAGTAGATGATTGAAATACAATGATGATTTTAATGCTTCTGTCATAGCGATGTATTCGTTTTCAGCAGTTGAAATGCTAACTGTCGTTTGCTTTCTAATGCCCCATCCAATTACATTACCATTAAAAAACAGAAATAAAACCACTTTGAGAAGCTCTATCCCCACCAGTGGCAAAGTCAGCATAAGAGAAAACTGTCAAATTTGCACCACTATGGTTAACATGATCTTGAATGATTGGTTCTCTTGATTTATCAAGGTATCTGAACTCTTGTCTCTTGAAAGTTGACATAATTGCTTTAGAGTATGTAATCCCAGATGATTTTGTTTGAGCAGCATAGCGCAACATTGTCATAGCCGCTTTCAGATGTGATTGTCTTGGAGCTGACAAGAACCTTGGTAACTCACAACAATTGGCATATTAAACAACTTGGTGCCAAAAATGCTTTCCTCAATGCAATCAGATATACCAAAAGAAGCAAGAACTTGAGTTATATAATGTGAAAGGCTCAAAGCAACAAACCTAGGAGATTGATGAACATCCATACCAAGGACCCGACTGATAATACCTAAATCTTTCACGTTGAAATGAGTTTTTAGCAGATGTTTAACAGAGAAGATCATGGCATCAGAGATAGACATGATCAACAAACCATCAACATAAAGTCCCAGGAGAACCATGTTAGACTCCATATTCAGAAGCAGTTCTTTGAAACCCAATTAAAATTACTGTTAACCTCATTAGCTTTTAACTCTTTGGTAGTAACACTTTTCCTTTGAAAAGAATCGACAGATGAAAGAGCTTCGGTAACAGATGATGGGATGGAAGAAGCGGTATTAGTGGCAGTAGAGGTGGTGAGTAAAGAAGTGGCAACAAACCCAGAAGCATCAAAAGTGGAGAGGAAAGCTTGTTTTCCTTTAGTTAGAGATGGTAGAGGTCCAGATGAAGGTCTTTTAGGAGGAATCAGTGGAATTAAAGATGTTTCGGATGGAGCTTGTAAACATCTTAAAACTACTCACAATCTGTCAGGATCTGGTTATTATTAGATTAGGCATAACAATAGAATATATTTGTCTACTCCTCTAAGTAGAAGGAGTGTTATATAAACCTATACAAGAGAAAGCGCCATCAAAGTGCTCGAATTGTGGAGAAATTGGCCATACAATTCGTTCTTGTAGGGTATAATAGGATATGTAAATAATATGAAATGAAGCAAGATGAAGAACCAGATAACAAGAAGAAAGAGATATATATAGTCAGTGGATCGCCTTAAAAGATTTCCGGTTTCAACAGTCATTTTGTAGAATATTAGCGCTAGAGCGGTA
>JAHDIT010000161.1:0-24956 GCA_019232045.1 Ogataea degrootiae
AATCTTTTGAAAAGAGAAATTAACAATTAATAAATTAAGAATAATTATCACAAAAAGAACGACAAAATCGAATAGTGCCCAATTCATTACATTGCTTGTAAGGAATCCTACGGACTCTCGCGCTTTGTTACCGTTGTTGTTATTTCGTGGTTTCGTGTCGGATTACAGTGCTCCCGCGAAATCCCCTATTTTTTCCTTTTTGAATTTACTTTACTTTCCCCTTTTGAATTACTTGGATTTGGCAACTATTGTCTTCAATGGTTGGAATTCCCTCAGTTGCTGACGACTTCGTCAAGGCTTATGTTCTTTATTATAAATAGCTGTGTATTTGGCTATTCTTATTTAGTTTCTTTCCTATTGATTGGATAGAAAGATTAACAAGTGAGATACAAATTTTTGATCTAAATATCTTTCGATCAGTTTTAAATGACTGTTGAACCTTCACATCCTTATTATTTTATCTGTTTATTATTTTCTTTTTCGCGGTTATTCTGTTATTTCCTCTTGAATTTATTCTGTTTTCGTTTTGTTTCTGTGTCTATTTATGGTATGAATGCCTATTATGTTTCAATTGGCATTCCCTGCTCATTTTATTACCATAAGTATTTGTGTATTTTGCTATTCCTGTTTGTTCCCTTTTCTATCCAATCGATAGGAAAGAAACTAAACAAGAATAAAGAAGTACACACTGTGATAGAGATTATGACATTACTCTGATTACTAAGGCGCTTACCCTACCTTAGTTTCATCGTCGAGAAGAGCTTTCTCGACGTCCTTCCCAATAACCTGAAGGGTTTTTGGTATATATTAATTATGTATCTCTTCCCTTTACGTACGTTAGTTAGTTAGTTACCTTTTTACCTTCTAGGAGGTCAGTCTTCTGGGAAGTTATACTCTCGGCTAAAGGTACAGCCTTTAGGCCGTATATACTGAATTAAGAGCAGCTACTAGTCAACTATACAATCAAAGTAGTTAAGCTTACTTTTACAACACACATATTTATAATAAGAAAGGAACGTCGACGAAGTTGTTGACGAGCTAGGGGAAATAGGAAACGGATATGCTACAATGGGAGGATACCTTACATTATATATGGCAGTTAGAAAATATTCCACGCCCTTTACTGAGAATAACTATTTTTGGCTATTTACACATATACAATTACAGTTACAGCTTAGCCCTGGGCCAATGCTGCAATTCCTGTGCCAACAAGCCAATGATCCAAAATGACATATATATATTCATGGGATGTTACAAACTACCAATTGGGTTGAGATTTACAACGGAAAAACAACAGCGATTGTCCAATGAAGGCGTGAAAATATTAATCCAAGCCCTTGGAACATTTTATATCATGGCCTAAAAACAAAGGGGATATAGTAGATGCATCAAATACCTACAAACAACAGCTTAACAGGAAAAAAGGACAGGAGTTCAAAAGATTGAAAGGTTTGAAATTAAAGGGTCTGAATACAATTAAATTTGCTCAAGAAATTTACGTCCTAAATCATTCTTTTGGCTGTCATTTTGGTTAGTATTTTGGTTATTATTTGGCATCTGTTCTTTATTTTTTTGCGAGTTCATCTTCATTTTGTTTTTATTTTTGTTCCTTTTTTATTTTAGTTTTTATTATTATTGTTTGCGGCTTTTTATGATCATGAACTACGTCCCAAAGTTTAAATTGTTCAGCTTGAGTTTACCGCCATTATTACTAGAAAGATTGTGGCAAAACTTTTTTAACTTCTGGGTAATGTCATTACAGTCTATCCAAAACAACAAGATACAAGCAAGAAGGGGTATTGAGTATTTTCTAGCACTAAAATCGGTACAGACACTTCAACGCTAACAGGGACAATATTTTCCACACCTTTTTTGCCATTGGAGGCGCTATAACTACTGCAAGTTTCTTGGCTTTTCAAGGGTTTTCTAAAATCAATAGAAAATTACAGATTGATGAGTGAGGTCAGGAAGAGAGATGAAAAATTTACCAACAAAACAGAGGCGAAAACGATTGAACGCAAGGACAAGGGAATTTTGGGTAGTTATGTTATATATTATGTTATTGTAAAAGTGCACTATTACTTTTGGTTGTATATTCAGTAGTAGCTGGTCTTGAGTTCAGTATATACGGCCTAAGGTTGTGCCTTTAAGCGAGAAGTATATTTCCCCAGAAGACTGACTCTTCTAGAAGGTAAAAAGGTAACTAACTAACGTACGTAAGGGTAAGAAATACATAATTAATATAGACCAAAAACCCTTCTGGTTGTTGGGAAAGGTGTCGAGAAGTCTCTTCTCGACTGTGAATGTTAGGTAGGGTAAACTACTAAAGGGAAAACGGCTTAGTAATCAGAGTAACATCATAATCTCTATTACAGACGAATAAATGTAAATTAATTGTTTATTATTCTTTCGGTCTTATTTTATAAGTTTTAGAAATAAGGGACATCCCAAAGAAACTTTAAACTAATTCTTTCACATTATAATTTCATTGATATGGGATATGAATGTGAACACCAAAAATATCTGATTTAGCTGTGCAGTTACAGTGAAGTATTATTCAACGAAAAAGCAGCCGATATTTCTACTATATAATTTCAAGAGAAAAATATATATATGTCATTCTTATAACACACATCAAATATTTTTTTTATAAATCACCAAAAAAACTAACTTTAACACCAATTGAAAAACTTAAATGGCATAAGAACAAAACAAGCAAAATTCCAAATTTTTTCGTTTGATCATCAGCAATGACGAATACTACATTCAAATACTGGTAAAACTTATATAAAATGCTGAAACCACTTAACAAGAACCCAATTAAGATACAAATCCATTTTAGGATCAGGTTTAGCAAATGATGATTCATTAGTAAACCTCTAAAAATTGAAAGTAAACAAGCTGGAATCCAAAGGATGTTTGAATACGAATATATTGAAATCAATTTTGATATTGGAACTGGAGTTAGTATTTTGAAATAGAACCTTAATGAAATATAAATTAAGCTTGGGATTGCTATTGTGTATCCATAGAGTAAATTAATTGAAGTTAAAATTAACTTAAAGTAATTAATTGGTGGACTTGCTTGTACTGATTTTGTAAACCATTCACCTAATAACTCTGAAAATGAATTACAGAAAAACAACAAGAAAATTAAAGTTGCAGTAATCCAAATTGAACCGTATAAATCACCAATATCATTGAATTCTTCACTGTTCAATACAATTATTGGATTGATTGATTTATGAATGTTTCTAAAAAGTTCATTTGTCGTTAAATCAAAATATTTTCTATAATAATTCAACGTGAAATACCCACCTTTATACGTTTTTTTAGTTCTTTTACCAGATGATGACGATGTGCTTGATTGTTGTGATTGCTGTGTTTGTGGTGGAGACATCTGCGCCAGTTGGTGTTTTGAGTTATTGCCGTTATTGTTGTCAGGCTGTATCATAACATCTTCATCATCGATACTATCATGGGGTACAAACGATCGCTGGCCGCTTAAAGTTGAATAGTGTGACATGTTGATATTTATATTTATCAATTGTAAACCAAGTTATATAGTATTAGTATATATATATAGATATATATTATGAGCCGAAGAGATGACACAGATTTTTAGTATCAGAAGGCAAAACCTGCTATACTTATGCTTTAAAATTGAAAGCAAGTTTTAGTAGCAGAATTAGTCAGTCACTATTTCATGTTCAAACACCTCACACCTTCAATAATCCATTTTTTAATTTAATTTATTCTTACATTAAAAGGATGCCCATCCTGTAATAGGATTGACTGATATTACCAGGAATGACGATTACATAATACACTGAATGAATGATAGGTGTAAAGGTTTGAGGTTAACAAACCTTTACGCCTAACCCACTTTCGCTAAAGGGGTTTTTGTCTATTTAAAGGGGATCTATGAATCCCGTATGTATACCTTTTATAGCTCTTTTTACCTTTTGGTTTAGCAGGCTATGTTACCTGAAGTAACAAGTGTTTAGGTATAGTCCTTTCGACCGTATACCAGGAACATAGCCGTGCTACTATCACTAATGCAACCATACATATACACGAAGTATAGTACCACACATCCCATTTACTCGCTGTATTGATAATGAACTTGATAAGCATTTCAGTTAAGCATACTTGTATATAATAAATATAATAAATACCGGGTTAATTAACTGATAAATTCAGGTTGTTCACGGGTTCAAGCTGCCATGGCTATTCCTAACCAGTGAAATATTTCAAATCTATCTGTAGCATACCTAGATTGAGCCTTTAACGGTCCCACAAATAGAAGTGGGAAGGTTTGAAAACACCGTACGAGTATGATAGTTTGTTTGTTTTTAATAAATAATGCACATTTACGGAAAACTAATGTAAAACAAGCCAAGATAAAGACGATTGAAAATTCTGATTTGAATTGAGTGCAGGAGTTTGAAGGTAATCCAGCGTCTATATATAGTGCTGGATCTTATCATTCTTTATAGTTTGATACGCTATAGAGGTATATATATAAGAGGTATAGAGGGCGGATATCTAGGTATTATTAAAATGGACTAGGAGTTTAAAATTAGGGGCGGGAGTTATAGCACTCTCTATTCCGTTGATTTACAGGCTAAAAATTTGTAGGGAGTAGATGCGATCCAACCTCTTAATGTTGGAAGGTTTGGTTGAAAGTAGAAGTTATAGGTTGAAGGTGGTGAACTCATAGCGCGTTGTTTGTGAGGATTTAGTTATCATACGGTAGATTAATTAAGACCTTGTTTCAAGCAGCGGAATGGTCGTGTGTTGCTAAACTTTGAAGGAAAAGCTGAAACTAACCTCTGCAGATCCCCAATGTTTTCTTCTCCCCCTTGGCTTCACCAGGCACCCACCAGGCGTAAACGAGGTTCTCTTTCAGCTTCTCCTGCCAACCACAACAAACAGAAAAAGCAAAACAAAAACATAAATATGACTTTTTGAGAGGGAGAAACCTTTTTTATCTTTCTCTTAATTGAATCAGTTAATCGAACGTTACCAGTCTAATCTCTCTTTTCCTTCTTCTTCTTCCTCTTCAGCTTTTTAGATCAGGTTAATATCAGCAGAAAAGCTAATAATCCTCGTATCTGTACAAGTTCTCTTTTATTCATCATTCGTCTCCGTTCATTCGTTCATTCATTCATTTCCATCACTTTCTGTTTCATCAGCACCAAAAAAGAATCGAACAGTATAAGACAATTATTCTTTCTTAACTGATTTAAATTGACAAATATACATTAGAATAGAACCACTTCAGACAGTTCAGTTTAATATATATATACATAAGAATATTAATAAATAATTGAAACCAAATACCCAAACATTCTTTCAATTTTAAAACTTCAATTTTTTTTATCAATATTCTTCCTTCTCTGATAGATTACAGGAGAATAAATTACCAAACAGCATTTTATCTTTATCTAAATCAACCAAATTTCTTCAAATTTTTCTGCAAGTTCAATCAATAGATTAAGATTTTTATCTTAGAAATAAAAAAAAGAGATTTCATATATTGATACCCACTTACATTCATTCTTTACATTATAATAGATCAATTCTTTTTTAAAGCATATTCAGCGTAGTTGAACAAGTGATTTTTATGAAGTCAATCAATAGACCTTATTAGAACAGATAAATAAATACATTAAATCAAAGAAAATGAGATTCATCAGTATAGCGCTGCTAACAACTTTATTGCTAGTTTCAACTACTTCAACAAATGCCATTTCTATCCCTGGTTTAGAAGAATTATCTCAACTTTTCAAAAGGGCGACTAATGATCCTATGTATTCTGGTGTTGCTTATGGTAACAGTTCGGATAATGCCGCTACCACTATTGTGTTAAATAGCCTTTTAAGTTATGATGAAACATCATCTTCGTATTCTTCTTCTATTATGAATTGGAAGAACTTTGAAACTTCATCATCATTAGTTGAAAAGGTATCCCCAACAGATTCTTCAACAGATTTGATCTCCATAAGTGAGGAGAAGGCTGCTTTTTTTACAGATGAAATAACTTCAATAAGTTCTTCAAGATACAATGCTGCCATCACTGCAAATGCTGATACCACACCGTCCGACTATGAAACATCAACCTCCACCACTTCGTTATCATCGGAACTTACTACTAGATTATACAATGCTGCTACCACTGCAACTGATGAAGCTTTTGCTGATGATTTCACAACCAGTAGTGCCATATACCCAACAATTACCTCAACCAATGAAGATGACAACGATCAAACAACGTCATCAGAGAGTAATGATACCTCTGAGACCATTTCAGATGAAGAAACCATTTCTCGGTCTTCATCGGTTGTTGAAAGTGATGCTGCAACTGCGACCACTTCAGATGAATCAGTTGATTCTACTGCTACTTCACCTAAAGATTCTGTTTCTACAACATTATCAAAATTAATTGTTAATGCTGCTGTTACTGCATCTGATGATACCACTTTAAGTGTCGCAGATTCGTCTAAAAGCTTAATGTATACAGCCGAAAGTACTTCCGATAAAACAACTTCGACTCCATCAACTTACTCTTATTACAGTTCATTCTCCTCCCTTACATCATCAGCGTCACCAGTAGCTGAGAAAAATGCTGCTACTAGTACTCCAAGAGAATCAAGTTCATCGTCGTCATCATCATCATCTTCTGTAGCAGAGAATGCTGCTACCACCGAGGAATATAGTTCACCATTACAATCCTCCTCATTATTTGCTACCGAAAATGCTGCTACCACCACCACCGAAGAAGCAAGTTCGACAATATTAGCCTCATCAACTTCTTCACCGTCACTTTTCCCTTTATCGAATGCAGAAACTACAAACTTTCTTGTGTCAGCATCTTCCTTCTTATCTTCGTCGTTAGTGACCACTTCGGCATCTTCAAGTCAGAACGCAGCTACTACCGCTGAGATTATTTCATCATTAGAAGAAAACAGTGCGATAACAGATTCTCAGTTTTCAAGTTCAACATCAGTTAATGATGTTTCATTGTTGACTTCCTCAATCCCAATTGAAAGCTTACTATCTTCTTTATCAACTGATCTAGCGCTACAAAGTGACATTGAAACTTCCACTGATTTATTAGTGTCAAGTGATACTGAATCACCAACTGACCCTGTTTCTTATGCTGTTTTAACCACTGATTCATCTACTTTACTAACAGGTATCGAAAATGCTTTAACAACTTCAAGTGGGATACTTACAATTTCAGAAAGTCCTGTTTTGTCATCACCATCATCATCATTAACAGGCGTGATTCCAACACCAGCTGTATCTGATACATCTACTTATCTGAGTCTCGAAACGCCAACCACTTCTGCAATTCCGCTACCTACCACTAAATTACCTGCTTTACCAGTAACTAGTTCTTCAATAACTACTCCATCGGTTGAAATTCCTATCGCTCATTCTTCTTCTTTAGATACCGTTAGCCCAATATCCCAATCTGTTATTCCACTAACAACTGCCTCACCATCTCCATCATTACCAATTGATATCACATCAACATCACAAGCAGTTTTAACTTCTACTCTACCGATAGAATTATCAGATACAGCAGTACCATTACCACCTCACACTACCGGTGAAAATGTTACATTTGGACAAAGTTTATCCTCATCATCGACTCAAAGACCTTTTTTCATCACACCACTATCTGATTCAGCTACAACGGGTTTGTTAACCGTTGATACACCGGAAACTACTGCCTTGACGTCCACCACCAAGAACTGGTTACCCTCGAGTATCATTTTCCAAAAGACTGATACCACACTTGGTGCTACAAAACCGACTTCAGGCCCAGTAGCAACATCTGCACTGCCAAAGGCTATTTCACCAGTGCAAACAGGTTCAGTTTCTGCTGACTATGAATTGATTACAGTTGGCTTCAAGGAAGGTTTAAACTATGCTTACGTTGTTGAAAGTTCAATCTCGTCAGCCCAGATTTTTGAATATTTACCGTCATTATTAACTCATCCATTTAGCGATGTTAACCAAACTGCTGTTTTTGTTAAACAATTGGTTCCATATACGTCATCCGATGTTGATTATATTATTACTGTTGCTGAAGTTTATTTCGATAGAAATTCCATTGCTCTTTTACAAGATTATATTTCAGATGATTCGTCAATTTTCTATGAGAATCCAAATTCTGCTCCACAATCATTAGGTTTATTGATTGATTCACAAGTTCCTATTACAGGTTTAATTGATACAATTACAAGTTCTGCTGCTCTGTCCATTTCAGACTCATCTTCCACTTCAAATGATGAAACTGAAGCTACCCAAGATATTTCATATGCATTTGGCTCAATGGATTCTGTTTCATATGCTGCTACTTCTTCAATGGTTAAAGTTTCTGGTAGTAAACTAGCAGGTATTATTGCAGGTTCATCAGTCGGTGTTGCCGTCTACGTTTTGTTGGTTACTGTATTTTACAAGATGAGAAAGAACTCTTTGAAGAAACGAAGTTCATCGGAAGAAGGCTTAGTCCATGGAGACTTACAGCTTGATTCTAGTTCTAACTTTGCTCAATATTCATCAAGTATTGGCTACGATTACAATAATAGTCAATTACCATATAAGAACTATAGCAATTTAAACTCTAATGTTGAATCCTCAGATAATCAAATAATATTAAGCTCAATATCATCATTCAATAAATTATTTACAAGATTACCATCTACAACAACTGTAAGTTCAAATAGTAATAAAGAAATTAAGAAAGAAACTGAACAAACAAAATATATTCCAGTCATTTCTAATCCGGTTAATGTTAAGAATTCGTTAGGTTGGTGAGGAAAACTGAAGACACCACCAAAAGGACTCGCTCTTTTCCATAATCTTTACTTTTTCGATTATACTTTAGTGATTTATTTTTCTGATTTTTTTATTTTTTTCATTTTTTCGTGTCTGACAATTATTATTTGTTTCCCGTTTTTTTTTTCTGTACAATAGCATATTTTTTTTATCCCAGCCTTTCTATCGCCTTTCATTTTTGTCTTTCTTTAAGGTACTTCTATATTTATAAATTACATATTGAACTACAACACTGACGTTTAATTGGTTATAAGTTGCAGTAGTTCCGCCATATCATTGGTATACGGTTGAAAGGTCTTAACCTAAACGGTCGTTCCTAGGGAGAATATAACTTGTTTAAACTAAAAGGTAAAAGGGCTATAAAAGGTATACATACGGAATACTTAGATCTCTCATAAATAGACAAAAACCCCTTTATTGAAAGGTGGTTTGTGTTGAAGTAAGTGTTCTGAAACATTACTAAATGAGGCTTAGTAAAGTGGCTTAGTAAAGTTGAAGTTAGTGTTTCAGAATTTACTATATAAGGAATTTAATATTCCCCTCTTTGTCTGATATCCAAGTATATTATTAGATATATAAAGATACATAAATTAAGGAAGTTAATATAATATAATCTGATATTATATAAATCGATATGATTTTGGAGAATAGGGTGTCTATTCTTCAACAGAGCATACAGATTGAATCTCTGAGTTAGTCTTCCAGAGCTACACTGTACTTGAAGGTATATAAGTTGATAAGAGTATTCTTACTCTGACTTTATATACCATACTGTGTAAAAGTGAGCTTAACTACTTTGGTTGTATAGTAAGTAGTAGCTGGTCTTTAGTTTTGAATGTATACGGCTTAAAGATGTGCTTTAAGCGAGAAGTATATTTCCCCAGAAGACTGATCTTCCTAGAAGGTAAAAAGGTCACTAAATAACGTACGTAAGGCAAGAATACATAATTAATATAGACCAAAAACCCTTCAGGTTGATGGAAAGGATATCGAGACTCTTCTCGATAAGGGAACTAAGGTAGGGTAAACTGCTTAGTAATCAGAGTAACATCGTAATCTCTATTACATACTGTTTTTTATATTCTTCTTGTTGTTCTCTTCTCTCTCTAATCAAGTATATAGGTTTTCACTACTCAATAAGAGTTATACATTTTTCTATTAGAGTATAGAACCTAGTTGATGGCTCATCATAGGCTATTAATTAACTTATAGTCATTTGAGATGTCCATCTAGGTAGTCTCCCTCTTTAACATTTACTTCCTACAAGATATAATGACAATTCGCTTTCTATACTTCAACAATATAAGTCAACTCTATTACATTACATATATATTGTGGTACTATACTGTGTGTATACGTATGGTTGTATTAGTGATAGTAGCACGGCTATGTTCCTGGTATACGGTCGAAAGGACTATACCTAAACACTTGTTACTTCAGGTAACATAGCCTGCTAAACCAAAAGGTAAAAAGAGCTATAAAAGGTATACATACGGGATTCATAGATCCCCTTTAAATAGACAAAAACCCCTTTAGCGAAATGGGCTAGGCGTAAAGGTTTGTTAACCTCAAACCTTTACACCTATCATTCACTGGGAGACCATACAGACACACCAGATTTTGTGAGAATATGTTAAAATACTAAAGCACATAATGTCACGTGATTAACTCGACAACGTCGACGAATCCAATAATGTATCGGTGAAGAATTCTCTCCTTTTATAAATCATATTTCCTGTTAACGTGTATGCTATTCTTATTGCTAATATAGCTTATTGTAATAGAGATTACGATGTTACTCTGATTACTAAGCAGTTTACCCTACCTTAGTTCCCTTATCGAGAAGAGTCTCGATATCCTTTCCATCAACCTGAAGGGTTTTTGGTCTATATTAATTATGTATTCTTGCCTTACGTACGTTATTTAGTGACCTTTTTACCTTCTAGGAAGATCAGTCTTCTGGGGAAATATACTTCTCGCTTAAAGCACATCTTTAAGCCGTATACATTCAAAACTAAAGACCAGCTACTACTTACTATAAAACTAAAGTAGTTAAGCTCACTTTTACACTTATTCATATAAATAATCCTTACTTACACATATATATATATATTTACAATATCCTTACTCACTATATATATATTGATCCTTATTGTTACCCCTACATTATTACATAATCTCTGTTTGCGTCACTTCCTTACTCCACTCGACACACACAAGTTCCCACAGATCTCCCTACAGACACACCAAACTGCGGGGAATTATTACTGCCACCATAGACTTTATTAATGCCACCACAAATCACGTAATGCCCACACAACAATTATACCTGCATGACATAATCAATATCAAATTTTTGCAACTCCCATACTCGAACAACCAGTTATGTAATCCGGACCGTGAATTCTATGAGACAGGGCATGCCATGCCGCTGTACAGAAGTAACTAGCTTATCTCTGTTCTCAAAGACTTGCTCCATGGGTGGCACCATGATAGGATAAAGAATCAGATGAAGAATCAGATTACAAGGGGATACTCCTATAGTAGTTGAGGATAGAGGATAGAATTTAGTTGCTGTAGTAGTAAGTAATTTAACTGCTGCGGTAATGTATGGTAATAGAGGTGGGGAAAATTGCTTATGTCATGAGTGTGTGGTTGTTGGGAACGCCTATATCCACAACAAATTTGTAATTTTTGTTCATTATATAATCAATTATATAATATCATGACATAATCAATTTTGTCAACCCCTTTACCACAAATTAGCGCTAATGGCTACCAAGAAGAAAGCGCCACCAAAGTGCTCAAAATGTGGAGAAATTGGCCATACAATTCACTCTTGTAGAGTATAAATAGGATATATAAATAAATATGAAATGAAGCAAGCTAGAGAATCAGGTAAAGAACTAAATTACAAGAAGAAAGAGATAATCTTTGAGTAGTGGAGGATGGAATGTAGTAGTAGTAGAAAGTGACGTGTTTCCTGCGGTAATTTGTGGTGAAAGGGGTGGTTGACAAAATTGATTATGTCATGATATTATATAATTGATTATATAATGAAAAGAAATTACAAATTTGTTGTGGATATAGGAAAAGCTGTTGTGGATATATAGGCGTTCCCGTGGTTGTTGTGCAGGTAGAGGAATTAGAGAAATCTAGAATTGATTATGTCATGCAGGTATAATTGTTGTGTGGGCATTACGTGATTTGTGGTGGCATTAATAAAGTCTATGGTGGCAGTAATAATTCCCCGCAGTTTGGTGTGTCTGTAGGGTCTCCCTCATTCACTCAGTGTATTACATAATCATTATTCCTGGTGATATCAGCCAATCCTATTACATATATTATGATTTATATTTTGATACCTCAACTTTTAGCAGATTTTTTCACGTGCGCCGTCTCTTATTGTAATTTTCTTTTAGTAAGACACTTTATCATTTATTCATTTGGAATATTCAACTAACTTCTGTACAGTTAAAGGGACAGATTGATTTCATAAAACTCATTAATAAAAACAGTAACGATTAATACATTCTAGGCCTTTAATATTAAAGCAATAACTTCGAACGGTCATTCAGCAACACCAGATTTTTTTCAAATGTTAGAATAGTAGAAAAAGAAGTGAGCAAAAATTTATCTTTTTTATATGGTGGCTTGCATAGTTGATCAATGTATCCGTACCATGATTCATCAACCAAAACAACACCACCGGTATCATCATCAGTTGTTGATTCCAGTTGTTTTAGTTGTTTTGTTTGTCTTAGTACCATAAAAGTGTTTATATTTGGAATCAAACACCAGTTTAACTTCATTCTTGCGATTTTTGAATTTTCAAATTGTAATATTGAATTCAAGATCTTAGATTCAATTGATCTATCATTACAATTGATTATTGATTGACAGCATGCGTTATTCACGAAATTCAAAGAATTTATTAATCGTTCGTAAATTTCATCGTTCGATAATCTCAATAATAAATTCTTGTTGTTATCGTCATTCTCTGTTGCTGGTGAGTTCAATAATTTACTTCTTCTTATGTTATAGTCTTCATAAAATCTAAACTTGAGATATTTTTTAAAAAAATCTTTGAAATATTTAACTTCATTTAGATGAGGTGTCAGTCTAATCAAATTTCTATAGACCGTTAATAGTATTGCTTTATTGTGGTCAGGAGAATTGACGTTGCTAGTCAATAGATGCTCCTTTGAAAGCCCTTTTGATCCGTAAATTTTGATCATTGGTGAACTGTGGAATGATAGCTTTCGTGGGGATTGTTTGATGATTGCCAATTGTCTGTGTATCATTTTCTGTATATTCGTAGAGTGTTTACTGTACCATCTTTAACATAATTCCAACACATATTAACATATAATCAATTGAATACATTCTGGTTGGTACACTTTCAACTAAAATTGGTTGATTTTTTATTTTTCTATTCCGCTTTTTTTGGTCAGTTTTTTTCTCTTCAATTTGCTATTTGGTTAAGAAGGATCAATCTCAACTTTGTTTTACTCCATGCTTTGTCATCGACTTGATTCAACAAACAAACAAACAATAAATAACAACCATTCAATGCCGTTATTATTACCAGAATTATCAATTGTCACATCAGACAGCAAAATCAAAGTTAGAAGACTTACGTTCACAAACTACATTTCACGGGTCACTCTCGCTGAGATTGAACATCCAGTTGAAGTCAACAACGATACACTAGTTAAACCAACTGAAATTTTAGTTAAAACAAAAGCAGTATCAGTTAATCCTGCTGATATTTTACTTCACAATTTTGCATCAAAATATTTCAAAGAAACGGTTGTTAAAGGAATAGGAAATGACTTTTCGGGTGTTGTTTTGCAGGTTGGATCTTAAGTAAAAGATATCAATATTGATGATGAAGTCTTCGGATGATGTGCTAAAACCATTCTCATTGAAAAATTTGTTCCAAGATTATCTGATTTTCAATCCAACTAAACTCGTGCTATTCAGTAAAATTCCTGCAAAAGTGACATTTTTTCAAGCTGCCACTTTAGCAATTGCTAAAGGAACAGCTTACCAGTTGGTTACCGCTTACGATAGCTTGAATTCAGATTCAATAGTTTCGATACTAGGAGGTGGTACTTCAGTTGGATTATAGGGTTTACAGTTTGCCAAATATTATTAGGGTGCTAAGAATGCTGTTGTTAAATGCTCTGAGATTCTATCAAAACGTGCCGTCGAATTCGGGGATGATAAAGACGTTGATTAAACTAAAGGTGAAATTAGTGAATTGAATTGAATTTAATAAATCGTTAAAGAAATCGCTAGGGTTGACTTTATTTTAGATACTTGTAGAGATTCAACAGTTTTCAAAAAAGTGGAGTCAATTTTGAAAAGCAATAAGGAAGGTGGCAATGTTATCCAAGTTGCAGGCTCTTCAACTTGTAACTATGATAACCCAATTTATTCTTCAACGTTACCAAAATGGATTCTTTTCAAAATTTTCATGAAATCAAGTTTAGACTACTCTAAATTTGATATTAACATTATGAGTATATGAGTATTACTCCTGGCTCTGATTGAGACGTTGTAATTGTCAGATTTTATAGTGAAAATAAATTGCAAATTCCGATTGATTCAACTTTTGATTTCGAGACTGATTCTTCGAAAGGTTTGGAAAGAGTTTGTAAAGGTAAAAAACACAAAGGGTAAAGTTGTTGAACTCAGCCGAGTTCTTTGTCAATTATTGTTCAATCTCTGCGCTTGGTTCGATGTATTATTTAGTACTTTTTGCATTTTTGATCGAGTGATGCTTTTCTAATATTAATTCAGAGAATACATAATTCATAGTTAGTTGTAATAGTACGACCTACAAAAAGTTAACTGATGTAGGAAATACATTCTTACCTTTGTCTATTAATTTGTGTTAAAGCATTAGATTTTCAAGAAGATGAAGAAGATGGAGCAAATGAAGACGAAAATGGAACTTCTTTTCTACATTCCAATTTCTGCATGGATGGCATTCGTTTAACAGGAACTGGAACTGTTTTTATAGAAATTTTGGGTTGTCTATCATCGTTACTTATGGTTGCAATCTCTCGTGAAAATGGCGAAGATAATAATTGCCGCTTTTGGTTTGAAACTAGAGAAAAATCACAGTTGGATGACTCAGGTTTTCCTTTACATTTGAAGTCTTACTTTTTCTAGTGTGTTTGTCAAAGGTAAAGGGAACTGTAGTTGACACTCTGTTTGGTTCGTTAAGGTTTGGTAGAGTTTTGGCATTTTGATTTAGTTCATTCAATTGTTTGAAACTAACATCGATTAAATGGTTCAACGCTGTTAAATTCTCAAAAGCTTTTGAAGCATCTGAAGAAATTGTGCGTTTATTCATATTGGGTTCACCTACTAGTTCAGTTTTGATCATCATTTATTTAACTTTTTGAAGCTACCAACTGTTTTGTTTTCAACTTTTATAATATTTCTATTGGTTTAGAAATTGTATTGCTAGTTTCAAGTTTCAAACTATCACTATAGGAATCCAAAAGTTTCAAGTTGTTTGAAAGTTTATCCAATGATTCATCATTGTTGCTTAATTTGAATCCATCTTAATTAACAAATTCAGTTTTCAAAACATGGAAAAATTCATTACAAACAATTTTTTCTTCTTTATCAAATTGTAGTCTAATGTTTGACTGGTTTTCAACGATGGTATTAGTCAAGTCGTCTTGTAATTGTTGTAAATTCTTCATTTCATTTGATAAAGTTTCCAAAGTATTATCGTTTTTGGAAACCATTTCAGTTGTAAGATCATTGCTTTTCCTTTTATCTTGGCCTAAGACTTTTAGGCTGTTCTCTTAAGATTTGCTAACAACAGAAGCAACCATTTAACAAAGATTCTGTCGATCAAATTTGATCGTTGCTTTCAGTTTCAAAGACAACATTAAATAGTTTGTTGAAAATAACAGGTTGGCTCTTTCAGATTCTTTTGACTTAACTTCATCTTTCAGCATTATTATTTTTTTGTTTTGCATTTCAAGCTTTGATAAAACCTCAGCTACGATCCAACCGTTAGATTCATCCAATCCTTAAATTTGAATTGACTGAATTCGACATTGAATATAAGTTTTTAATACCTTGGTTTTGAATTTCAAGACTTAAGGATTCTAATTAACTTAGATCATTTTTGCTGAACGTCTGAGATTTCATTTAAAACTCTAAGTAATCCTTGATCAATAGTCATTGATTAATTAGTATAATTCAGTGGTATTTATAGACTCAAGTAACTTGGCTTATAAAATTAAAGGTAAACTGGACAGTTTTGATTCTGTAGACTCAAGGGCATCATTCAGCGTTTTTTTGAAAAGTGAGCTCCAGTTCAGTTTCATTCAATTTTCTATAAACAGATTCCAACTCTCTATTTGCATTTTCCAAGTCATTGCTCAAATTTTCGAAACTTTCATTCGACTTTTTCTCTAACTCAGCGTTTTTGGATATCAATGTTGGAACTTTATCCCCTTGACCGCCAAGACGTTGGTCAAGTTCTTTAATTCAAATATGACAACATCCCTTTCAGCCATGAAGCTCTTATAGTTTTTACTGTCAATAGAAACATCGTTTTATGTATGACTTGCCGATATATCTTTTCTTAATTTCTCAATCTCTTCAAAGTGTTTACTAATCAAGGCCTTTTTGTTGTTGATTTGGTTAGCCTGTGGTCTGTTTTGGATGCTCTCCCCGATGTAGGCACATATTCCAAAGTACTGATACTTTCATCAATTGATGCTTCAGTAGAACAAAGAGTAGTAATGATACAAGTTTTCGTTTTACCGCCCAACGAATCTAGCAGAAGTCTTGTCAATTGGGATTCTCTATATGGAACAAGAGGATAATTTTCAACTAAGGCATTGACGAGAATACCTAGAGTTAAAAACGATTGATTAATCATACCAGATTCTCTGGCACTTTGACTAGTGGCCCGAGAACCATTAGAATTTCTAGAAGCAGCTAAACCAACTAGGTTTAATTTACAAATTCTAATGCATTATTCTTCACCATTGGATGATCTCAGTGGATGTCGAACTTTCATATGAACCGTGATTGTGGAAACTTAATGGGACTAGAGTATAAGTCATTACACTTTGTGCTTGTCACTCTTCTCTTTTCAGATTCTTGATAGAGTAACCTTAAACTTAGTTCAGGTGATCTAAAATAAATTTCATTCATTCCTTGCATCATAATAGCTTTTTATTAGTGTTGTCTTGGCAAATCTTAACTGATTTAGTATCTTTATATGAAAGTAAATTCCGGATATTTTCATTGTAAAGAAAGTTCAATAAAAGAAACTTTGACAGAGTAATCACCGATGCTCTAAACTGCTCCAATAATTGATACAAACTTCTTTTGGTATTATACATGCATTTTCAGTCAGTTTCTTTTTGGAATATATTGAGAAATCACCAGCCTTCGCGTACGTTTTAAGAGCATCTGTTTGGCTGTCAGCAATTATTCAGCAGTTACAACCTTTGATCATTTCCTTCAAGGCATTTTTTTACACCACCCATATAATGTTTCTTGCTTTGCTTCTGAACCATAAACATTACCAAATGTAATAGTCTTTGCTGTTACATTGTTGAAACCTGTTTGTGATATGATTTCTCTACCTCTATTTCACTCTCTGTTCCGTTTCTTGACCTACATTGTGCAAGCACTTGGTGGTTGGTGGAATCATCACCTTTCCCTTATATCAATCGTTTTCAGAAGCAACCGCTGATGGTTGTTTTGATCTGAAAACTGCTGCCCTTTCGTTGTTGTGTTGTTTCTTGTACTGGCAGTGACAAAGACATTCGTTAAGTTCTTGTTAACTTGTATATATCCTTTAATATCCGCGCTTAAAAGAAAGTGAAGTTCTGCCTTGATAAAACATTCCTGCTATTCTGCACGCTACTCACTACTCAAGTAGTGTTGGATAAAACTAATAGGGGGAAATGAGGGGAAACAAGTAAACAAAACAGGTCAAAATTTCATTCATAGATAAACTTCCTCTGCACAGCTTTAAAACGATTGATCTTTTTGAATGAACATATAGGGAAAAGTAAAGAAAGCAAATACTCAAAGTCTGGCATAATGAGGGACATGAGTGATCAGTAAAGCGAAGGGGACTTCCCTGTGTATTAATTTAATGTGAACAGACAGTTTCATTTTTTCCCTTTTCTTGCAGAGTTGCTTCCAGTGTTGTTTTCGAATTAATTTCTTTTCCCAATATACATTACAATATAAGCCTAAGACTTTCAATCGTATCTTTATAACAACAACAACATAGTTTCCTATCCTGTCGGAAGATATGTGTGATATGTGTGTCACTGTCCTTTTGGAAAGACACGCTAAGAACCAATTGTGATAACAATCTAAGACATCAGACTAGTTTCAGATGGAGCTAAGAAGCCAACAGTTGGAAACGATGCACCATGCTACAGTACCAGTTACTGAGACAGATTTTCTTTGTATGTTTATTTCTGTATAATAATAAAACTTTGTTACTTAAAATTTCAAAACCCTTTTTCTTACTTGAGAAGTCATACTAATAATAAAAACAGACGGTAAACTAATAAACAGACTAGGACAAAAACGAAAGGAAAAAATGAAGAAAATTTAAAAAAACATTGATTGCTTCAAGCTTGCGAACTTATAATAAGGCAATAGCAACAGAGAATGCAGCAAAGCTTAAACCCCAACCCACCGGAGAATTACCGGCAGCAGCACCTTGGGACGAAGAAGACTCAGATGCAGTGGAAGTTTCTTCAGCAGATGACGATGACTCAGTTGATGAAGATTCAACTTCAGATGAAGAAGAAGCAGAAGTGATGGAGGAAACAGCAGACGAAAGCGACTCAATTGTGGACGAAACAGAAGCAGATTCCATACCAGTTGAGGAAACAGTAGCAGAACCAGCAGCTTCAGCTTCAATTCTAGTGTACCATGGCAAAGAAGTAGCGAAATCGGAAATTGAAGCTAAAGCAGCAGAG
Source organism: Ogataea degrootiae (assembly GCA_019232045.1). Taxonomy (NCBI): domain Eukaryota; kingdom Fungi; phylum Ascomycota; class Pichiomycetes; order Pichiales; family Pichiaceae; genus Ogataea; species Ogataea degrootiae. The sequence continues at coordinate 18,855 of JAHDIT010000161.1, forward strand.
TTAGCCAAAGTGGTGTAAGAATCGTCAGTATAAGTTTGAGCAGCATAGTATAAAGATAACAAACCTTGGTAATCACCAGATGGATTAGCAGACATGAAACTTAAATATTCTTGTAAATTGTTTCCAATATCACCGTACAAAGCTGTTAATAAATCCTCTTGAGCAGCAAAGACATCCTGAGTTAATGAAGCTAAGATTGCTAAGAAGATAGTTTTGGATAATTGCATTTTCTAGTTGTCGATATATGTAAATAATTTTGAAAGAAACTTTTCCTTTTTAAACAAAGTTGAATGGACAAAAATAAGGAGGAAGAAGTATATGAAAGCGTCATAATAACTGGGAAGTGCTGGGGGAGTAAGGCGGATACGGTGTTTAATTTATATTACGTGAATAAAGAGAGTATAGAGTACAGCCAGGTAAAGACAAATGCATATAATTTTTCAGAGGAGCTTGCATTTGGGAAACAAACGGGGTAATTGAAAATCCACCCCTGGAATACAGGTATTGAAAACAATGAATTGTTATATGCATCATGCAAATGGGTCATATTTTCTACTCTAAAATTGTGATTTCATAAACCTTTCGTTGCCCTGTATAAGTGTAGGAGTAATCAGTTTGAAATTCACATAAAAAGATCTGTAATCATATTCATGATCATCTCTATGGATATATAGTAAATGAATAAACTGGAACACTTTTACTAACACTCCTGAATGATAATAATCAACTTCTGTCGTTGTTCCTCAATGTCACTTCTCCTAGTTCATCTGTAAGTTTAGGTTTCTTGGTATTAATTAGTTGGATTTGTTAGAATTCTTTTAGCCATACGAAATCGTCGGACTATGTTACATCACTAGTAAATTTAAATACGTATATATCTCTTATTGACAATGGCAGTAGGCCAATGGGAGGTTGAAGTTTTATGCCACTGATATGTACATCTAGGAGAGAATGCTGACGGACAACCAAACCTTGATTTAGGACTATCATGTGTTGAGCTTACTGCAAACTATTATCAATATAGTAAAGGGATCGACTTTAACGGTTGGGTTGTGGTGTTGACCAGCGAAGTTGTTTCCTAACATACAGTCATTTATGAATTACCCAATCACATAGTAAGTCTGTTTATTCACATTGATGAGCACTTTGAGCTATAGTGTAAAGTCAATTGATCATAAGATAATCAATCAGTCCATAAATCTGCCAATCCACAAGCCTTCATTTGTCAAGGGAGTGATTCTTTCTTGAAAAATAACGTAACAGTGTCATGTGTTAAAGCTTAACAATGCTTCACGGCAGTTCGGACACCAGGACTTCTTCACTGTTATTGTTTCCTTTCGTGGGCGCTCTCAGTGGCTCTCCTCTGAAGGTGTCAGCTTTGCGGGGTAACAAAAATCTTAACTGCAAGGCGTAAATGACTTTGTTTAAAAAGTAGACCATGAGACATAAAGCATAAAATATACAACATCATACAACATAATCTGTATAATATCAATAGGCAGAAACCTCAGCTATTTAATAGCTAGAGCCAATTTCCCTTATTAACTGGACTTCGAAATGCACGTACGCATGTTTCTATAATATGCATGGCACCTGTCTATCTTTCTTTCGGATAAAAACTTGGCAAGTCGTAGAACTATATTACTCAAGCTTTGAAAGAATTATGATTGCCGTAACAAGATTCTGCAATACACTTTGAAAACTCAACCGACAGAAAAATATAGATGTATATAAAAATGGACAGTAGTCCCTACAGATTGCAAAAAAAAAAGTGCGGCTTCTGTAATTGGGGAAATTAAAAATGGTGGTGGTTGTCGTCGTGGCAGCTTCGACAATTACAGGAAATCTGTATATAAAAAATGATAAAAACGTTTACTTACCCTATATTCGTACCCCTTTTCCTTTACTTCCTTTAGGGCATATACCTTTGTTTACATTCCACACCTGTGGAAATTTCAAGCTTGTGGGGGATAAGATTGATTTTTGAGAGACATTACTGCTGAATACCGGCGGTGATTTTTTAAGTTTTGTACATAAGCATCGATTAACAACAATCTTATTCTCTACTATATGGAGCACTCTTCAAAGATACTAAAAAATAAGAACCTTTATGCTGCAACAATTCTACATTGTGAATCATTACCAATATTAAATCTAATCATCTCCATACTTCTTGATTTTGGATTACCCCACAATTAGAGATTGTGAAAACCTTTGTACAGGTACACAGCTATACCCTTGAACAATCAACTTGGTCTGATGTTTTGATAAAGATACAGTGCGAACTGTAGGTTTGTATGTGACATATGATTTTCATCAAACTTTAGTTGCATGATACATACATCCATCACGCATAGGTGAGAAACCACCACGGCATTAAAATGTGGGGTACAACTCAATTTTATGCAATTTCCATGTGTGACTAGTTAGTCAACCAGTCAACTAGTAGTTGCACCAGTTACATCTTAGGATGGGCTCAATAATTTAACCACTGACAAAGGCAATAATTTCAAATCAACCCGTGCACCAACTTGTCAATAAAATGTTATCCAACACACGACAATTTCATTTTCCCAAAAAAATCAAATGGAAACTTTCATTATATAAAAATCCTCCTACGTATCTATTTTGCCTTCAATTCAATTCAAGACTACCTCCATGATACCGTTTGATTTATATTGTCAGTTGTTAGACTCACAGGCTATACCCCGTACAAGTTTTCATAAATAGCACTCCACAAGTTGTATATATCTTTACTTGTCACATAAAAAATTGATACATATATACAAAATAATACGAAAATGTTTTTAACAAGAAGTGAATACGATCGTGGAGTTTCCACTTTTTCACCAGAAGGTCGTTTGTTCCAAGTTGAATATTCTTTAGAAGCCATTAAACTTGGTTCAACTGCAATTGGGATATCTACAAGTGAGGGTGTTATCTTGGGTGTTGAAAAAAGAGTTACATCTTCATTATTAGAATCTGACAGTATTGAAAAGATAATGGAAGTTGATACTCATATCGGTTGTGCAATGTCTGGTTTAACAGCTGATGCTAGATCTATGATCGATCATGCTAGAGTTACATCTGTGCAGCACGATTTATACTACAATGAGCCGATTGGCGTTGAGTCTTTAACCCAGGCTGTTTGCGATCTAGCTTTAAGATTCGGCGAAGGTGCTTCCGGTGAAAAAAGACTAATGTCTAGACCATTTGGTGTTGCTTTGTTAATTGCTGGTTGTGACGAAGAAAAAGGACCTCAATTATACCATGCCGAACCATCCGGTACGTATTATAGATACGATGCTAAAGCTATCGGATCTGGTTCTGAAGGTGCTCAAGCTGAATTACAGAATGAATATCATAAATCACTGACGTTGAAAGATGCTGAATTGCTATCTTTAAAAATTTTAAAGCAAGTCATGGAAGAAAAATTGGACTCTACTAATGCTCAGTTGGCTAGTGTTACTAAAGAAAATGGATTCAAAATTTATACCGATGATGAATTGACTAAAATTGTTGAAACTTTGAAAGAAGAACTGGAAGAAGAAGAAACAAACTCCGGTGAAACTTGATGTTAGCCTTTTCTCTTCGTTCAATTTTACACAAGTTACATAAACTATATAAAGTACATAACTTCCTTTATTTTATAGCTTTTGAAGTATCCTTATTTTGCGTTTTTGTTATTCATATACTCAAAAAACACGACGTACAAATGACAATAAAATTTAGAAAAATAACTGCAATAAAAAAATCAGTCATTTTGTTGCATCATATCAACATATTGTGAATATTCAGGGAAATCCTTCAATTTGGCAATGACAGATTTTTCCAGTTTTGTGGCATTTTTATAAAAGGTTGTATTTTCACCATTATATCGTTTACAATTCTTGAAAATCAATTTACAATCATAAATAAAATCGTCAAAGCTTTCATAAGCATCGTTTTCCAATTTAATTTCCATTGTACTCAAATCCATTGGCTGTTTAATGACTTCATAATAATCAGGAACTTCTTCTCTATTAACAGGTTGTAAAAATGGCCAATTAGAAGGATGGTTTTGCATCTCTGTTAAAACAGTCAACATAACAACATGATGTGGACTCCTCTTTGGCTTCTGTGCTAATTCATCCATCTCAACAGTCCACACAGCGTCTCTAACTCCAGGTACATCACTTGGATTGATTGGGTTGAAATTGGGTTTAAGAAATTGTTTTAGACCGGGTCTAACTATATGCGATTGACTTATTGACCTTATTTTTCTTAGTATTGCAGCTTTCTGCAAAGTTAACATTTTGGGAGTATCCAAATATCGTATCCTTGGTAACATTGAGCATTGCATTAATGTACCACCTTCATAATCTTTGATGTATCCCATCCATACTTTTTTAGGTAACGTTATCTCTTTTGTAAACCCTTGCTTTTTGAAATATCCAATTGCATAGTTATCAGCATACGTTAAAAAATATTTCATCTTAGTTGTACTTCTAACCCAATCTTTTAAATGATTCATTAAATGTGCACCATAACCTCTAACTTGTTCAGTTGAAGAAATAGCACAGAAGACAATTTCTGCAAACTCATGTTTTTCAAATGGTCTGTATGTAATACCACCAACAACAGTTAAATATGGTTTTCTAACAACTGCTATTGAAACATGGGATCTATCATAAACTAATCTTGAAATGTAAGCTTTCGGCATTTCTGGTAACTGTTTTTGAAAAATGTTTTTTAGTCCTGTTAAAACAATCATATTTTCTTTAAAATTATCGTTATTAACTACCCTGAATTCAATTTTGCCTTCATTTTCTTCAATAACGGATGGCCTTTCTTTGTATGTATATGGATGTCCATCAAACTCAAATGAAACAATTCGTTTTTTCTCTTCTTCAACAGTTTCTTGATATTCATCTTCACCGCGGTCATCCTCTTCTTCTTCTTTTTTTACTTTAGCAGTTTTGAAATCCTTTGTATTCGTCGCCGTGTGGTGAGATTTGACTTCGTCATATTTCCGTTTCTCGTTTTCATCTTCATTGTCGTTATTGTCACCGTTGTTATAGTCTTCACTATTAGCCTTTCGTTTCGTCGTCCCTTGAAGCTCTCTAGACTTATTTCCTTCATCTTCATTGATCACATCTCCAAACCTTCTTTTAGGATATTGAGTCATTATTATTCTTTTATCTGTCCTTTTGTTGGTGTTTTATCCTTTTCTTTTCTATAAAGTATATTTCTTATATTTATGTGAAGAAAGAAATAAATTTCAATATTTGAGGTATTAAAATATAATAGGGCAACACAAAACACCAATTGCTTCAACTTATGTACGGCATCCAATTGAAATTGCTGATTTTCGTCAACAATATATAGTGCTATGTAATCAATTACAGCTTTTCTGATTTACAGAAATCTCTAACCTTTCTATTAAAAAGAATAGACCAACAAACCACGTTCGTGTATGTCTTATTTTCTGTGCAGTCCTGTTCCATAGAAATCAATTTGAGTTTTTATTTAGAAGAGCGAGCGCGTTCGACCAAAAAAGGAAACGTATTGTGTAACTGCGAATAACCACAAAGGTTTACTACTGCCATTGGACTGATTCTATATCAATCACGTGACCATTGTCATAATCCATTTGTTTAATGCCATTTACATACCACCTTTACCACGAAATCCAGATGGATCCGTCCGTCCAATATTCCGTTCCTTCAGCCAAAAATTGACCACAATTGCCTAGTAATTTAGTGAATGACATAGTTGCGGTGTTTTTCCTAAAATAACCGAAATATGTATCCAAGACCGAACTGTTAGTGTGTATTTTACTAACACCAAGTTTAGCATTTTTTCAATCAATTCAGGGGTGATTTCACTTGCATCTTGTAAACAAAGTTGGATACTATTTTTATTTTTAGGGCCAATGCATTTTTTTCAGATCCTCTCAAATATCCCACCTTACCTGAGGCCCAATCTTAGGATGATCACCATGAGAATTACCAACAGCAGGTGAAATGGTATCAACTCTTGTATCTGTTGTAATCTCTCAATACCTGATGACATAATGGAGTATGTAAACAAACAAAGCCGTTTAATAAAATTGATCAGTTG
>JAHDIT010000162.1:0-24237 GCA_019232045.1 Ogataea degrootiae
TTAAACAAAAACCGATTATGTCATCCTCATCGTCACAAGAATCTTATGACGCTCCCGTCACCAACTCATCCCGTTAATTTCCAATTTAATTTGGCTGTTTTCTGACATAATTTTTTTTTTTCCTTTGAAATTGGTAAATATTTTTTTTGCAGCATCCTGTATATATCTTAGATCTCTTATCATGAATTCCTTCTTATCCTTGATTGCAATATACGATCGTATTTGAATTTTAGTTGTTTTTTTTTTAAATTACAACTATATCACAAATGTCCTCGTACATCACCCCTCAAGTTGAGGGTGAAAAGATCTTCATCTCTTACAACCACATCCATCAACTATGTCAAGAATCCGCCAAAAAAATCAAAGAATTGAACATTGATTTGATCATCGCCATTGGTGGAGGTGGATTTATCCCAGCTAGAATGTTAAGAACGTTTTTGAAGAAAGAAGGTGAACCAAACTTGAAGATATTCGCCATTATATTGTCCTTGTACGAAGACTTGAACACTGTTTCAACTGAGGCCGAAAACGCTGGTACTCAAGTGAAAAGAATCCAGTGGATCAATTACGAAGAGTCCAAGATAGACCTATGTGGTAAAAGAGTCTTGATTGTTGATGAAGTTGATGACACTAGAACAACATTACATTACGCATTGGATGAATTGAAGAAGGATGCTAGCATGCAAGCAAAGGCTAAAGGTTTACAAGAAAGTGGTACCGAGTTCTTCATTTACGTCTTGCACAACAAATTAAAGGAAAAAAGGGCCATTTTACCGCCTGATGTCATGAACGGAACCAACTATATTGCAGCTAGAGAATTACCTGACTACTGGATTGCTTACCCGTGGGAATCTGCCGATATTGTGGAGCACCAAAGAATGGCTGAAATCCAAGGTTATGAAATTTGATCATCGAATTAGACTTTTAATGAATGTGTTCATTCTATTGTTTTATTATATTCCTCTTATTCAAGATTATGTTTAATTTTGCAGTTTAGATATAGATATCTGTTTACACTCTACTCTTTCTTTGCTTTTTAATTCTCCGTTTATTCTGTCTCTGTTTGTTCCACTTTTTTTTTTCATTTTTTTTTTTGTTCTTTTTCAAGATGAAAATTAATATATTAGTCATTAGAAATGGTATAATACATGCTTATATTTTTTGTAGTTTAAATCTGAAAATGCTTCTCAATCCATCCATGAAGTTAACCTTGATGCCCAATTTAGCAGCATCAATGTCCAGCTTCTCCAGATTACCACCATGTTCCCCGATCATACGCAAAAATGTAGCTTCCCTAGCAATCATCCACCCTCTCAAGCAAACTAATGATAATGCAGCACCGACATAGCACATCCCAACGAAAATACTGGCATCCTGGTATTGTTCAGGACTAGTCTCGCCGTCCCTTTTCAAAACAATACCTAAAATTGGAGAAACGAAACCAAAGATACCAATGAAAATCCACGACGATGCCATCGCAACACCCATTTTTCTTAGGCCTGTAATGTTTACAGTTAACGAAGCTAAAACGACCCAGATGGTACCCATCATTGCACCTTGTAGCAATGCAAATGCAACAGCTGTGGCAAAATTACGGCATGGGATCCACATAGCCAGCGCTAGTATTCCAACTAACGTGGACGCTGAAATGGTGACATTGACGGGACCACAGATGTCACCCAAGAATCCAACGATTGGTCTACCGTAAATGATCCCGATGGAGACACAAGTTGCCACAATGGAAGCCTTTGACGAATCATAACCTAGGGATCTAGTGAAGTCACCAAGGTTGTACATTAAGACAACGTATCCAAACAATGTAAACATTTCCCAGGACACCATACAATAAAATCCAAAATTTGTCCATATCTGTCTATCATAAACGTTATAAATTGGTTTGATGTGTTTATTTCTGGATTTAATCAAACACAAAGCAACAAAGTTTAATCCAAAGCACATAATTGCTTGTGCTCTTAATGACCATCTGTAATTCAATGGTTCTAGACCAATGTTATAAATTATACCACCTATACCAGAACCGGCGGCAGTGAGACCTAGCGCCGAATTTCTCTTCCCACCAGGACCACTTGAGAACCACTGTGGGATAATGTTAAGGTTGGGAATGGATATGAATGCAAGGCCAATGCCTTGCAAAGCACCTTGAGTGACATAAATCTGCCAGATCTTGGTGGAAAATGAAGCTAGCATGACACCAATGAACTGAATGAATATCCCAATTACAATAGTTTGTTTTAAGCCAACTTTACCAACACAAAAGTTGATGAATGGACCAAAAGTTAAACCAGAACCAAAGGTTAAACCACCAATGATACCGTAGTCAATCTTTTCCGCTCCTGGAAACGTATTATCGTTCAAGTATTTTTGTAAGTATAATGAATAGGCAGAGTTTGAACCCCAAGTGTTGAAATTGAAGATTGCGCAGCCAATGACGGAACATAAACCCCAACCAGTGAACGAGTCAGGTATTTCTAGTGGGACATGGGGACTACTGCTTTCATTGTTTTCATTGTCTCTATCCTCATTTTCGCTGTTGTGATCAGATTCGATCCTGTTTTCAAGGTCGGCTGTTAAACCATTATCATTGCCTGGATCTTGATCGTTTTGGTTATCAGCTGTTTCAGAGACATCCATTTGGGCTTCTGCTAATGAAATAGCTTTGATTGCTTTGTCTGCTGGCATATAAGTAATGAATTTAAATGCAAAAAGGAAAAGTTAATTAGATAAAACTGTTGTATCGTTATCTATATGACTCATAAGATAGTCTTCAGCTGAAATAACCGCAATATGAGCTCCGATTTAAAGGGAAAGAGAGGGAGAGTTCGAGAGATATTTATAGACCAAAATGTATCTGACTATTGAACCAATAGTCCGCTATTTGTGTCAGTTAAGATCTTAGGAATTTAGGTTCCCCTTACCTATGAATAAAGATACTGGTTTATTTCCTTTATCTCCTTCTTGCTAAATTAAAATAGCCGTTGCCAACCCACATACGAGAGAAAAAAACCGAAACTCATTATTTCGGTCCTCGGCGGATCCGCCCTGTTACGCCCGCATTTTCATCGGAGATAATCATGTGGCAAGCAGGGAATAACTACAATAAAACGACAGTCAGGGGACAAAATGAATAGATAAGTGATTAATCAAACAAAATAGTATATAATAAATAAGTGTAATAAATAAATAAAGATGCATAATGACGGTCTGTATCGTTTATATCGTATATAGTGGACTTGCAGAATACAGGAATACTCAAAAATAGCATCACAGTTTACTCAGCTCTTAACATCACCAAAGATTCTAACTGGGTATTCTTCGTCAAACATACCGTGCTGGTTTTCATGAAGAATCTGTAATTTGAATTTCTTGTTCATGTTTGGAGCCACAATAGGTTCACCTTTGGAGCCCAATATTTCACCATTGATGACCGACTTATCGACAGTCGTCAACACTTGGGATAGCTTCAATCCTTGCTCAGTTCCAATGGTACTCAACTGTTTGACACCTTCGTCACCTTTCAATAACCTTGGGTTGTTGACGTTACCTAGTTGCAAAAGGCCACTTATTTGAGACTGGTCAAAACTAGAGATTCTTGGGTATGTACGTCTTGAATCCCTAGCAAAATAATCGTTTTCCATGATGTCTGAGGCAGGCAACGTTCTAGGATCTTTATAAGTTTGAGGGTTTGAAGATGGAGCAGGGACTCTGTAGTATGGGACGTAAGGGTTACCACTGGATCTTTCAGGGACCAAGGTTAGGGTCTTTCTGATGAACTCCCAGATACCTTTGGAACCGGTTGTATATTTCTTCCAAACAGGAACAGCACGACCAGACATGATTATATTGATTGTGTATATTGGAATCTATATATTGTATTTGTTCAAAGAGTTGATCGACCTGACCTGGTAAGTGTTAAAGGAGAGTAAATCCTTGAACCCTTCTTGTATATATATATATATTATATCCATCTGTATCTCGAAATGAGGGGAAGAGGAGAATCACAGCGTTTAAGAGAGGGCGGGTAACCTCTAGGGTTGAACTCTATGACGCGTATTCTGTTGCACTGCTGCTTTGGGCCATGAGAATAGTGGGAATTGATTACGTCAGCGTTGTGTGGAGCAACCATCAGGAGCAACAACATCATCAAGCACCGCTTCCTATTATTAATACACAGGGGACTACTATTTGATCAGGTGACCAAACTTCACTTTTGATGGTTGTACTTAAATCGCCACCTCTATTTGCTGCATACACACAATAATGTCCCTAAGAAGATCCACAAGACACGGGAGAACACTCAGAAGTTCTAGATTCTCTGAACTCACTGCATTCCAAAGTGAAAACAACAGTAACAGTGGCGCTGACAGTGATTCCGACTTTGATACCGACGACTTGGATGAAATCATAAACTCGAATTCATCAGATGAAAACGAAGAGCCAGTAATACCACAGGTTGAAATGCAAGATATAATCAATATGGCTACTGAAATACTAGAAAACAGTGATAATCCAACCAGTCAATCATTAAGAAACATGAGATTTAGAATGCGTAGTGGAGACATTGACATTGCTCGCCAATTGCTAGTCGATCAACAACAACAGCGGCAACAACAACAACAACCGGCAGCGAATCTTGTTGATAGATTAAATGGACGGCAAAGAAGAGTCATTGATGAAAGACCAATTTGGATGAGAATCGTAGACTCAATAACGATCACATTGTTCCCTATCGTTCTGTTAAGGGGTTTAAAAAATGTTTTAAGCGCCAGTTCATTTTCAATCGATATCTTGCAGGATACATTTGATTTCATAGATTACGTTCAAGTTCAGTCGAAAAATGTGGTGTCGACAGTGATTGAAGCATATACCTCGTATCCATCAACAATAACTTCTGGTCCAGTAAACTCTGACAATTTGCTGGAAAATGTATCCATAGTTGCTAATTCGATGATCCCGCAACCGAAAACCAGTTCGTTGTTAATGAAGTTTGGTGAAATCATAATCGACGAGTTTCCAAATTTAAACGACAACATCAAGATAACGCTGTCGTTGATTGTTTTTTACGTTTACACTATACTATTTTCGATATTTATGGTTTCGTCTTTTGCATTTTTGAGTCTTTGTTTGGTTTGTTCCGTTGGTAAACGATGGAATTCGATTGAAGTGTTCATCTCTAGGTTATTCAAAGATGGACAAGGTTGTTTTTAGTTTTATTTCTAGTTTATAGATATATATATATATATAATGTATCTTGTTAATGCGCTGCTTCGTTTATCTCTTTATATCCCCAGTATAACTGTAATATTTAACGGCGCAGCCTTGACTAAATATGAGTGAGAGCGTTGCACTTCAAGGTTATGCGAGAGCTTTAAAATAAGAATATTTGTGATTTTCTTCAACCCCAAGACAACATTATCTTTACAATAGGCAACTGTAAAGAAGATATAACGATTATAAACAACTGATAGGTCCTTGAAGTTAAAAAGTCAAGATGCCTATTAAAAGAACACAAGAGCAGATAGACTCTGATGCAGTCTCGGATATCGCCTCAGAAACACCATCAAAGAAACCAACACCAGATCCAGCAACCATCACTACAAATGACGAATCCGGTGGCACAACGGTGACTGGATCATCATCAAAAGTCCCACAATCAATCTTGCAAAGACGTAGAGAGGGTAGATTGAGAGCAATGGAGAAACTTCAAAATAAACTAGACGCCATTGGTATCCGTCGTACTGATTTCGAAAACAACTTGCAATTTTCATCAATCCCACAGATTCAATTGATCAACCAAAAAAATTACTATACGGATTACCTGAAAAAAGACGAACAAAGCATCATTGTGAGAGAACTGAAAAGTAAACTGAACGAGGCAAGGGTTAGTAAGAAGTCAACGCCCGTTGATGACAAGAAAAATCAAGACATTATAAGCAAGTTGAAAGATAGTTCTTCGAACACTGTTGCTTCTTCGCCGCGTAGTGAGTTTGACGATGACGATGATGATGAGGATAATGACGATGACAATGAGAACCAGGCCGATGAAGAAGGTACCGGTACTTTTATAATCCATCCTGGCTCTGCAAACATTAGAATTGGACTATCAACTGATATTGACCCAATAACTATTCCAAATATCATTGCATATAAATTGAAAAATCAAGCTAAAAAAGACTATACAAAGGATACTGATCCTGAGAGAGAAATTCTTAGTAACTCTGATGTTAAGATTGCAGATTCAAACTTCATCAAATACAAAAAGACAATCTCATCAAACTTCAGGGAACGTATGAAGTATTACAAGAGAAGAATCTTACCAAATTCGAATGAAACCTGTTTCAATTTCAATAAAAAAGTTCAACCTGAGTTAATCAAAGATCATGATGATGTTCATAGAATAGAATATCTAACTACAGATTCAATAAAATCGAACGTCCTAATTGGTGATGATGTTCTCAATCTAGAGAACTTCGACGATTGGCTGATCAGATCCCCATTCTTAAACGGTTCTTTCAATGACAACGATTCAAATTACAAATCACAACAGGAGTTAATTGGTGATATAGAGTTGATCCTATCAATGGCTTTGAAGAGTAAATTCAATTTATCAACAAGAAAGAAGCAATTAAACTCTTTCAATTGTATTTTAATCATACCTAATTTATTCGACAAATACTACGTTGAAGGAATGATCAAGTTGTTAATTTCATCAATTGGGTTCGGTAAAGTCACTGTTCTACAAGAAGGATTGTCAGCTACTTTTGGTTTAGGTATTTCATCAGGATGCGTTGTCGACATTGGATCCACATCAACTAAGATCTGTTGTGTTGAAGATGGATCAGTGATCACCAACTCATCAGTGGAGTTATCCTATGGATCTAGCGATATAACAAGATTATTCATTAAGAATTTAGTGTCCCAGCAGTTTCCGTACAAAGATATTAATTTAAACAACCTAAGGGATTGGAAATTAGCTAACGAATTGAAGGAAAAAAACATTACTTTCAACGATGCCAATTTAGCCATCCAAATCTTCAGTTTTGTCAACAGACAACCAAACAAACTAAGTGAGAAATTTGAATTTAAATGTTTTGATGAGGTGATGATCTCGCCAATGGGGCTATTTTACCCTAATGCGTTCGTTGATGAATCAGGTAAGGAGTTGACCGATGGTAATGGTATAATCTTGGGTAAGTTGTCTCCTAACAAACTACTATCTAACAAACTGTTCGGTACTTACGGTAAATTGGACGGACTAGAACCCATTAACGATGTTCTAGAATCCACTGCCCAAAACTCTCAAATTGAAGGAAAATCAATAACTGATATGAATTTGAACGAGTTGGTTAACCACATGTTGGTTAATCCACCAAAGACTACAAGTGAGCTAAGTGAGGAATCAAACGATGAGAATTCTGGTGCCACTGTAACTGCTAACAGCGTTACAAACACTAAAGAGTTCCTAACCACCAATGAATCCAGGATCAATATGACACCGTTGGATAAAGCCATTATTGAGTCTATTGTTTATTCCGCGTTTGGAGATCAAGCTAAGTACGATAGACTCTTTTCCAACATTTTGATAGTCGGGGGCGGGTCTAAAGTGGAAGCATTAGAAAATATTTTGATCGATAGATTGCATTTGAGCAGGGTTGGATTACTCGGTTCTAATAAGATGGGTGAATGCGTCAAACTGATCAACTCTTGGAAGGCAGAATTTGAAAGCAAAGAAGAATCTAAGACTGAGTCGTTCAAACTGAACAAAGGTATGATTAATGAGATTAACCAGATGATTAACTCGTCCGTGTTGACAGGTATTGAAATCTTGTCGAATTCGAAAGATATGGATCCAAGTACGTTGATATGGAAAGGTGGATCGGTGTTTGCTAGGTTGAAGATTGCGGATGAATTGTGGATCACTGAGAGATATTGGGATCTGTTGGGACCAAGAGTGATGAACTATACCAGTTTGTTTAATTATTAAATAGATGGAATATGTATGTATGTATATATATATATAAACCTATCTACATGTAGTTATAATATTTTGTTAAAAGATATCCTATTCTAATAGTATACACTTAAGCCAACAACGAGAACGGGCGATATCGTGCATCTTATGTACGGGACGATGCATCCGAGATCTGGATCTGGCCCTCAAAGCGGCGGCTGTCCGGAGTAGACTCCCGAGATGCGCTGCGTCGGTCGGTCGGTCCCAAGGCCCCTGCCTCTTGTTTCCCCCTGCCTGCCTGTTCGCCTGTCTGCCCGCTCAACCTCATCATACTCACGGAACAAAAAAAACGTACCTCCCTCCCTCAAAACCCCCGGGCCACTCTCTCCGTTCCCCCTCTTCTCCGGCACGCTGTTGTGCTCCTGTTTTCTGCCACCGTATCCTCACGGTCGCTGTTTTCTTTGTATCCAGAGGACTTCTGTATTCCATCAATCAAAGTACCAATAACAGCTTGATTGGACAGGAAATCTTGTGTCTCTTCATTCTCCTTTGTCTGCAACAACCAACGTGATTTCGACTACCTGTTTTTTTACTTAACTCGATTTAACAACAGTTCTTGAAATTCTCCTACTGTTTATATTTCACTCGAGTATATACACTACATTCCCCCCCCCCTAATATGTTCGCAAAGAGAGCCTTTTCAACCACAAGATCAGCAAGATCATATGCCGATACCATCAAAAACTTAAAGGTCACTAAAGACACCAAAGTTATCTACCAAGGTTTCACCGGTAAGCAAGCCACTTTCCATGCTGAACAAGCAATTGCCTACGGTACTCAAATCGTTGGTGGTACCAACCCAAGAAAAGCTGGTCAAACTCATCTGGATAGACCTGTCTTTGCAAACGTTGCTGATGCCATGAAGGAAACCGGTGCCACTGCCACTGGTATCTTTGTCCCACCTCCAATTGCTGCTGCTGCCATTGAAGAAGCCATCGAGGCTGAAATCCCTTTGGCTATTTGTATCACTGAAGGTATCCCACAATCAGACATGTTGAGAGTCTCTCAAATGCTACACACCCAGTCAAAGACAAGATTGGTGGGTCCAAACTGTCCAGGTATTATCGCTCCTGGTGAGTGTAAGATTGGTATCATGCCTCAATCAATTCATCAAAAGGGTAGAATCGGTATCGTTTCAAGATCAGGTACTTTGACTTACGAAGCTGTTAACCAAACAACTAAAGTTGGTTTAGGTCAATCTTTAGTTATCGGTATGGGTGGTGATCCATGTCCAGGTACAAACTTCATTGATGCTTTAACTTTATTCTTGAACGACCCAGAAACTGAAGGTATCATTATGATTGGTGAAATCGGTGGTGAAGCTGAAGAAGAAGCAGCTGAGTTCTTAAAGCAATACAACTTGACTAGAGAAGTTCCAAAACCAGTTGTTTCATTCATTGCTGGTGTTACTGCTCCTCCAGGTAGAAGAATGGGTCATGCTGGTGCTTTGATCTCTGGTGGTAAGGGTACTGCTCAATCCAAGATTGATGCTTTGAACGCTGTCAATGCCATTGTTGTCCCATCTCCAGCTAGATTAGGCAAAGCTTTATACGATCAATTCGTTGAAAGAAAGTTATTATAATAGTGTTTTTACTTTTTCCCTTTTTCTTGTTGGATATATTCTCTTTCGATCTTTAAAGTAATAGAATATTATTGAATTGTATCGTATTCTTTCTCTTGTATCCTGGTCATGCTGCTCCAGTTTTTGTTTAATTTTCTTTATCTCTTTTGTATTTTCTTCTTTATTAATATTGACTGATTTTTATATACATTTTAGTTAGACCCCTACCCTTATTTTTTACAACAGCCTCTTACTAATAAAAAAGTGTATTAATTAATTAATTGTTGGCTCACGAATATGTACTCAAAACTCAATTTACTTATTTCTCTATATGTACTTATTGATACTGGTCAAGTCTCCATTTCCAATAGTTTAAATCATTGTGCATCGCACTTAACTTCTTCAGTTTATCATTACGCTCCTTTTTCAACTTTGTTGAATTACCATTAGGACTATTCTTCCCAGGTGTAAGTTCGTTGTACAGTCTGTAGTACGACTTGTATGTCGATTGGAACTTCACTATCATAGCTCTAACCTCATTAGACTCCGCGTTTGTTAAAACAGGTGATAGGGTAGATGCGGGGCTAGCAACAGCATTACCACCACTGGTTGACATTGTTGGTGAGATCATCCTACGTGGACCTTTCGGCAAACTCTTACGAATTGGTTTTAGTTCAGGTTCTTGGATAACAACAGGAGACGAGACTGTTGACGTTGATTTCTTTTGCGGAGACGTTGGCTTGTTTGGCAAGCTTGTCAATTGAGGTTCCAGATGTGGTGGTGAAGCTCTGCGTCTTTTGATTGTGCCTGGGTCTATTGCTATAGATGATAATGATGGCGAAGATGATGATAATCTGTGTTTTTTGGTCGTTGCAGTAGTCGTTTGCCCTGATGGCAATTCGTTGCCCTTGGAATCTGAACCGTTGTGATATCCTTCTCCATCTTCTTCATCGTATGAACTCAATGGCGACGATTTGGACCTTTTTCTAACCCCTGAGGAAAATGACATAGTCGATGATGCCGTTGATGTCGTTGATGTTGTTGAAGTTGTCGAAATTTCTGAAATAGTTCTCTTCTTACGCTTGTTCACAATTAAAAGTTCATTATCATCGCTGTCAGCAGCATTTTCCTCGTTGTCTGACGAATTTGAATTAAATACTGATGGTTGCTGGCGAGCTTCTGATGGGGGAGAGACCGACGTTGATGATCGTGGAGAGGATGAAGATGACGAGATAACGACAGCAGACTCAACAGAACTTGGTTTCATACGGGTTTTGTTAGTCATTAGTTTGCTCTTTTTGGTTACAGTTGTTGGTTTCGATTCCGGTTCAAGTGATTGGGCTTTACTTTGTTGCAGTTCAGCTTTTAATGAAGGTGTATTGGGAGTCAAGGAACTAGCTCTACTGGAAGTCATTGGTTTCAATTCTGGCGCTGAACTAACTGCTCTATGTTGTTTCTTTGTTTTCGCTATTGGCTTTAGAGTTGGATAGTTCAATGGTTGCAACGTTCCAGAATTGAGAGAAGTTAGAGTTTTCTTCGCCTTTCGACGTTCCGCTGATACTATCGTACTGGATGTACTGGTTGTTGTTGAGATTGGGGTTACATCTTTAGCTTCTTTTTTCAATGCGGGTGTGCTATATGAGAGTCCCAAACCAACTGGTTCGTTACTCTTTGGCGGTAATATAGCTTTCTTTTCCGTAGTCGTACTTGACTGAATGTCTTTTGGAGATGATGATGATGATTTTTCCTTTGGTGTTTCAGATTTGATTATCTTTTCTTCTTCTTTAATCTTTGGACTTTCTGATTCGGTATTCTTTATAGTACCAGCCTTTAAAGAATCGGGTGACTCGTTGTCAGCTTTTTTGTAATAATCTTTTGGTTTAAACTCTAGTTTTGACTGGTCATTAACAATCATTAACCTCATTGGATGATTCTCTGAATAGCCTAATGAATCTAGATAGTCGTTCAGCTCTTCGGTATATTCGAAATTATTAGGCTTGATTGATGAAACGTAGCTTAATTTTAATTTGTTGGTCTTTATCTCGATTAATTCGTTATAAATAGATTCCAAGGCAGCTGCATCACAATCACTGAACTTTGACTTCACCGAATCGATGGAAATGTCGTTTTCGCTATTAGATAAATATTCAACAAGTTGAAATTTAGTGTTCAATTTGGATAATTGGTCATCGTCACCTTGTGTTGAAGTTGGTTTAAAATTTATCACATTAAGTTTGTAATTCATCGAGCCCAACCTAACACAGCTGTTAATATTGGTAGTACTGTTAGATTCTCCCGCCTTGTCATTTTGGTCAATAGATAGCGATGAATATAAATCGATATTGGATTCTACCAAGCTTGTTACATTGTATGACTTTTCACCAATCTTAATTGAGTCTACCTTGTTGTTTTTAACCACCAGTTTGACTTTCGATGGGTTAATTGAATAGAGCTTAAGTATTGCAGCCAGTTGATCATTATTGAGTTTCAATAGTAGATTGAAGTCTGTATTTGATGACAAATCGCTCGGAAGTAACCGTGATACTAGTTGAGGCATGTTGATATGGTTATCTGGTTAATGGCGAGGACTGTTAGACCTTTTGTTTGTGTTAGTTTTAAGCAAGATAAACAGGATTGAACAAGAGTAGATAACCGTTAAACAGTGGAGATATGGAGAGATCAGGGGATTAGCAGACTGGCTGCAGTCCTGGTTAAGAGGATGAAAAGGGGGAGCGAGCGGTGTGAGGGTGTCGTGCTTTGGGGAATCCGCTCCATCAGTTTGTTTTCTAATTATAACACTCTAAGGTTTGGTTGAATCGAATTGGTTGGTACCAACAGGAAGTATTAACAGGGCAAATATAACGGTGTTTGATAGCTTTAAAGTATAGAGATACAAATATACTAGAAATGGATCCCTTTTACGACGTTTACCAGGATGGGTTGGCTCAACTAGAGCTATTTAGATCAACCTCATCCAATTCATTGGAATTCAACAACATTAAGACAGAACTGGTTGAAATTATACAAGATTTAGGCAATGCACTAGAAGTCATAAACCAATCTAAGAAAAGATCTCAGATGGGTAATGGTAATGACACATTTTCCAACATTGATGAGTTTGAACTATCCGAAAGATCCAATAAACTAACAAGTTTGAAAGCAGAATTTAATGAAATTGTGAAAAGGGCAAACTTAACAGGACTATATTCTGAAAATCCATTCTCCGATAATAATAATGAACAAAATAATAACAACAGTAACAGTGTAAATAACAACGACGCTGATAATCCGGAATCCAATTTCAATGCACTTTATAATCAACAACTGATACAGCAACAAGATGACATTATATCGAACGAATTAACAGCCTCTATTCAAAATTTACGTGGCCAAGCATTAACTATCGGGAACGAGTTAGATTACCAACAAGATTTATTGAAGGATGTTGATCAGGATTTAGATAGATTGAACTATAAGATTGTCAACAATGGTATTAAGAAAATTAACAGGTTTTTAGAAACAAACAAAAGAGGTGGTACTTGTTGCATTGCTGTGCTAATAGGTGTCTTAGTTATTGTGCTTGTACTACTGATCATTCTATGATTTAATTATTTCAAAGCAATTGCATCAACTATTAATATATTTGTATATTTGACATTCATAATAAACTTCTATTTGTACATTATTCAAGCTCATATCTGTTAGATCTGAAGATTCGGCGCTAAATTTGCAAACAGAATCAAAATGCTTTACTTTAAAAAAGCTTGTAAAGGAGCTTCTTTCAGCTTGCCGAAACCGCGGTCTAGTTTTAATACTAACGAAGGACAACCTTTGAACATGCAAAGTCCCCACTTGGATTTTTATTAAACTTCATTTCCCTATCAAGACAGGATCAAACCCCATGAAACTTGGCAGGTATCCTATCTATCACACAAAACAACTTTACTTTACTGGCCAGAGCCCACCAGCCATGTGGCAAAGTAGTGCCAATACCCTGGGGAAATAAACAGCATTAGCCACATGTTCTGATCTTTTTGTGTTCTGATGGACATTCCATCCCCTTTTTGGATATTTGCATATATAAATCGATTGAGTTTAACTTGTTCTGCTCAATACGGTTTCCAATATATATAGGCATAGATACTTGGATATTCCACTGAAGTAAATCAAAGTAGTCTTTTCCATAAACCATTTTCTTCTGTATAAAACTAAAAAGCTCAGAAGCAATTCAAACTCACCTAGAAAAATGGATTTTTTAAACGACATAATCCAAAATAATGATGATAATGATTCTCTAATTGAATTACCTGTATTACCGCCATTTCCATACTATTCTGACTCTGAGTATTATTACGATGCTGCTACTGGGTTTGGAGAAGAAAGCAGTAATAGTAACAGTAATTATAACAGTGGCGACTTGGCAGGATCAAATTTACCGATTCCACCGCCAAACTCTCCAAATATTTTACATGAATATGATGAAGGGATTGGACTTCCGATCAGAACACTAGTGCTAACTTTGGATTATAACCCACCTGTTGAAGCCCAACCAACAACAACTATTGACATTCCATCTGCTAGCCCTCCTTTGAGGCTTATTGTGTCTACTTCATTGATCACAGAATGTAACCCTCTTATTAATGCATTCCTCCAGTATATAGCTAGTGACTGTTATGAAAGAGAGATACCACTAGGTATGTTACCAGAAAGAGAGGAGTTAAGGGATGCACGTATGAATGAATTTTACGAGAGATTGGGTTCTAATTACAACGGTTTTACAACTGATACTAATAGCAGTGAGGAGTCTGTGTTTGATGACTATGAAATTATGGAACGACACATACGTACTCAGATTACTACAAACACCATAAATAGTGTCTTTTCAGATGACATTCTCGCTGATGATGAATTAGAAGAAACAGAAGACGAAGAAGAACAAGAAGCCAGTAATAATAATACTCATGCCTTGTTTCAAAATTATATCCCTTCAATTCCAGTGAGTATTCAATTACCAACAAAAGAAGAAGACATTGAATTATACCAACACACAAGAACAAAGTTAATCAACGATTTTAAAGGAAGCATCGAGTCATTACTAAAAAATCTAGGAAATGCCAGAGAGTTGGAAGTGAACACGGAAATCTTACCAGCTGATTTGGATTTATTAAGATTGTTATTTAGATTAAGGTTGGACAAAATTCAAGAGCATTTGAGATATTGGAAGACTCTTCCTGTTCAACAACGCAACCCATTAATTAAAAGGTTTGTTTATGATTTGAAAACTTCGTCCACCGCAGAAATTGATCAATTTACAAATTCTGATTGCCTAACTTTCCCATCTTTAATGTTCAATGATAAGGTTATATTTAAGCTAAGCAACGTGATTTATCAGGTTGATGTTAATTAGTAGTAACAATTAGTTGTATTTGTCTTTTATGTAGTTAACCGATCAGTTTAATCTGAAATATTTGCTTATTTACTTACACATTATCCCTTATGACACTACTTTTGTTGTCAGCAACGCGGCAATAACTGTAAATGAACCGCACCGACCTGCGGCACCGCCTTTCAAGACTTTTGATTTATAATCTTATCGGTCTGGCAGATCCATCTCTATCTAAAGGATCCGCCGTAGATTATCGTAGATTATCTACTGGTGGTTCTTTTGCTCCTCATCCAAAAAAGACAAAACCATTGACTCTCAAGCAGTTGAATAACAGCCAGTACAAACTATTCAACAGGATTTGAAAAGAAAAGTTACAGAGAGATCAAGACTAACATTACTACCATGCCATCTACAACAACAGACTTCAAGCACGAACATTTACTTTCAAACCATGCAAAGTCACGTATTTTGAAGTCGTTCTGGAGTCCAGTTGAATTACCAGAAGGCGCAATCCCTCATCCAAAGCCAATTCAGTTGATTGGTGGTGTTCCAAACCATGGATTTTTCCCAGTCAATTCAATCAACGTTAACCTATCACGTAAACCATTTCCGAACGGATATATTACCGAAGAAGTGCCGGACGAAACAGTTGATCAATTTGATAACTTCTTTCAAGTTCCTCAAGTCGCTTCGGACCCAAAAGAAATTGATCTAAAGTTTGGTTTACAATATTCTGAAACCGAAGGTTTGGGACCATTGTTGCAATTCACCAAACAGTTCACAGCTAGAGTCAACCCACCAAATTACTCCTCTGATGACTGGGATACTATTATGTCTTGCGGTGGATCAAATGGTATCGACAAGGCGTTTGATGCATTATTAGAAAAAGGTGATGCTGTTTTAGTGGAGGAATTCACATTCACACCTATTTTAGGAACGATTGATAATTTAGAATGTACGGCTGTTCCTATCAAGATGACATTTGGCGAATCGGGAAAACTGGAATATGCTCCTTATTTAAGAAACCTTCTTGAAAATTGGACGAGTTTGAAACCAGGCTTACCAATGCCAAAAGTGTTGTACTGTATTCCAAATGGGCATAATCCAATTGGTATTCAACAAAGTTGGGAACATAAGAAATTGATCTATGAATTGGCAGTTGAATTTGATTTCATGATTATTGAAGATGATCCGTACGGTTATTTGTCATTTACTAAATCTACCGAACCTCCAAACTTTGAATTAACAAATGATGAGTTTATCAACTCTTTAGGGAATTCAATGTTACAAATGGATTACGATGGTAGAATTATTAGAATTGAAACATTTTCTAAAATTTATGCACCTGGTTTAAGGTTGGGTTTCATTGTTGCCCATAAAAGAATCATTAAGGTGATTTCCGATTATGCAAATGTCAGTGTCAGATCTCCATCTGGATTATCCCAGTTGTTTGTCAATAACACCATTTTGAAATTAGGTGGGTTAGAAGGTTGGTTGCGATGGATTATTTCCGTTAGAAACGAATATCTAACTCGTAAGAACACATTCGTCAAGTCATTAGAATCAACAGAAGCATGCAATAAAGGCTACCTGAAGATAATTGAACCGGATGCTGGTATGTTTGTTTGTCCAATGTTAGATTTCAAAAGTTTCGGTAAGGATCCTTCGCAATTTGAACAATTTATGGAACTGTTCAAAGTTAAATGTGTTGTTCATGGTGTTGGAGTTGTTTTCGGTGGTGCTATGTCAGTTGATTCTGAATTCAGTAAAGAAAGGTGCAATTTCATTAGAATTGCTATTTGCGCAACTTCAAATTTAGATATGTTGGATGAATTCAGTTCAAGATTAAGTGATGCGGTTATTGACTTATTCAAAGATTTACAATTGGTTACAATGCTATGATTATCTACCTATTTTACCTTTTCCGTACATTCCTTTTGTTTTTTGTCATCTTCTACTCTCTTTGTTTTCTTTTTATCTGTTTGTTTTCTTATATTTACCCTTATAAGGTTGACCAAAATAGAAGTATAAGTTTTTCTTCCATGCTATGAATACAGTTTACAAATCGTAAAATCCTTTTTTGATTCCCGTAAACAACTGCCCGTTGTATCAATTAACGAAGGTGTGATATACATTATATATTATATATAGAGAAAAGAGAATATAACGCAAATAAATATAAATAACAAGAATAAACGTACAGAATAGTAATTTAAGCTCAGATTTTGAAATGCCAAACATTCAAGCCTTTTGAATCGCCACAGAACCCATCAGTCATCACCAAATGTGTGGGTCTCAGCTCAGATCCACCTCACATATAAACACTTAAACCTTGGAGCATATGTATTGACACATATGCATTTTAATCCAACCATTTCAAATTCATCTCAGCTGTATTGATTTTTCTTACCTCCCCATGGTTGTTAAATGGTACCCAATCCCTGTGATTCAATGCTCTGAATTTACAGCTTTTCAACAACCAATTTATCGAAATGATACATTCTACTGATCGTACCTTGTCTATTTAACAAGGCTAAATCCAATCTGGCTTGCGTGATTAAATCGGTATTGTCACCTTCAAAATCTCTTAGTTTCTTGAAATCATCTCTAGTTTTTCTCAAAAAGTATTCTCTAAAGTTGTAATTTTCAAATTTCTTGGAAGCTCTTAAAAACTGTCTGTATAATGATAAGATTTGTGGTTTTGTGGCAGACATATCGTATAGCTTGTAAGTTGAATATTAGAATACAATATTTTGTTCGTTTTGAATCAATAAGTTTTGATTCTTCGGTGTCTTAAAAGATTAGAAGGGCCAGTGATTAATATGAATCAAGATTTCAAACAGACCGGCCGAATAGTCATTCTGTAAGTGCTAGTGATAGGGACAAAGACCGAGGACCGGGTAACTCTTGAATTCAGAGTCGATCGACTGAGAATTGCGTCTGTGGTTTTTTTAATATTTCTCTGTTTTGATATTTGTTTGTTTTTCTTTGTTTATCTTATAGTGAACGGTAGATTGACTGATAGAGAGATATTGTTAAAACTTTCCGTTCTTTGTCCTTAACTTGTTCAAGATCTTGTCGTCTCATCTATACTGATCAATCGCCCTATTACTAAACAATCAAACAACCATGGAATTAACTGGAGTAGCACCAATAGATAGTTTGATCACTTTGTTGATTTCGACTCTAACGCTTGCCATATCACTGGCATTTAGACAGCTTACTCAGTTCCTGGTGAATTATCCTCAGATTACTTTGCTTTTGGTCACCATACTATCAGTTTATTTGCTAGTCAAACTGTTAGTTAGAACTTTGAAATTCTTTGTGAACACAGTGATTCGTATAATTAAATTGGTGCTTGTGATTGGACTCATTGTAACGCTTGTTGGAATCTACAACAATGTGAGCCCATTTAAGCTCATCGATTCTGGAGACGGTAGATTTATTTTGAAACAGTTCAAGTTAACTGGAGAGTTAATCTACAATTATTTGAAACAAATTGTCTATAGGCTGGCCAACTGGAATGGCAACACAGATGACATTGGTCAATTGCTTGACAACCTGAGTGTGAATGGAGGTGGCGCTTACAGTCTCAAGAACTCTTTTGTGCAGTGGTTGAATACCATTGGGACCCGCTACAATTAATTAACTATTTACTGTATAAATATGTAATATGCCATAATGAAGTGATATGAATCTATTTTAATGGTTATAAACACATAAACACAGACTAGCAACAACAATACAACAAACCGCCAGTCGTGCACCGCACACTCTTAAAAAAGGACAACGCTCATCTTTTCTACCATCAATGGATCGATCGAATCGCCATTTGCACCTGCTTCTGCTTCTGCTGGAATCGGCCCAACCAACTTGATTCGATCTTCAACCACCCAATCACTACTCCTACTTAGCAATGCATGCTCTCATATTTTTCTGATATCCATCAATTGACCAAGTTTCATTCATCTCCGTCTTCTAATCGTGTGCCATACGCTTCTAACATGTCAAGAAAGAGAGCTTACCCACAACCAAACTATCAAGCTCCAGACCCTTCTGCTGCCTATGGTATACCTCCACCTCCGACTGCTGGTAACGGTGCCACTGCTCCAATGGCAAACAACCAGCAACCTGGCGTTTACGGTGCTATCCCTCAACAAGCTGGCTACCCTCAACAATCAATCGATCAATTATCTCAAGGCGTTTCTGGTATGAACATCAATCAAGATCCTTACTCCTATCAAGCACAACAACAAACACCATTCCCACAACCGCTGCAGCAACAACAACCTCAACCAGGTGTTCCACAACAAGTTGGTGGTAGCGCTTATGGTGCTTATGGTGCACCAACTTCAATGTATGGTGGTGTTCAGCAAATCAGAGGTGGACAGCAACAACAACAGCAACAACAACAACAACCACAATATTCTCAAAACATGGCTGCAGCTCCAATGAATCAACTATATTCAACTGATTTGTTGAAAGAACACCCACCTCCAATTGCTGATTTACAATTTCCTCCACCTCCAATTATCTTATCTCCAGGTTCAACCTTAACTTCTCACCCAGATTCAAATGCTTCTCCAGATTATTTCAGATCAACTTTAAACGTTGTTCCAACGACAAATGCTTTACTGAAAAAATCCAAGCTACCTTTAGCTTTAATTGTTAGACCTTATATCTCATTACATGACTCTACTGAACCAATTCCCGTTGTTAGCGATACTATCATTTCAAGATGTAGACGTTGTAGATCTTATATCAATCCATTTGTCGAATTTACTGAACAAAATAGAAGGTGGAGATGTAACTTCTGTCAATTACAAAATGATGTTCCTGGTGGCTTTGATTTCGACAAGTTGACATCTCAACCAAAGAACAGAATGGAAAGATCAGAATTAAACCATGGGGTTGTTGAATTTATCGCTCCACCTGAATATATGGTTAGACCTCCTCAACCTTTGGTTTTTGTTTTTGTTCTAGATGTTTCTTTACAAGCTATCAACAATGGATTTTTAGCTACTATTACGAGAACTATCTTGGACAGTTTGGATAGAATTCCAAACTCAGACAGTAGAGCAAGAGTTTCATTCTTAGCAGTTGATTCTAGTTTGTCCTTCTTCACCATTCCAAAGGATGACGAAGAAGACAAAGAAACTAGTATGATGATTGTTAGTGATTTAGATTCAGTTTTGATCCCATGTCCAGATTCTTTATTGGTTAACTTGAAAGACTCAAGAAAGAACATTGAAAAATTGTTAACCAATTTCACATCATTCTTTGCAAACACTCAAGATACCGGTTCTGCTTTAGGTCCTGCTTTGAAATCAGCAAACCAATTAATCAACCAAATTGGTGGTAAAATTGTTTGTTTCTCATCCTCTTTACCAAACTTGGGTATTGGTAAATTAGCTTTAAGAGATGAATCTGCTGTTTCAAACAAGCCAAAGGAGGCAAGTGCACTATTACAACCAACCAATTCATTCTATAAATCATTTGCTGTGGATTGTAACAAGTCTCAAATTTCTGTTGATATGTTCTTAACTGGTTCTACTTATCAAGATGTTGCAACTTTATCCAACTTACCAAGATATACTGCTGGTCAAACACATTTCTACCCTGCTTGGTCTGCTGCATCAATGGAAGATATCACCAAGCTAACAAAAGAAGTCTCTAACCATTTGTCAATGGAAGTTGGATTAGAAGCTGTTATGAGAGTCAGAGGTTCGTCTGGTATTAGAATGTCTGCATTCTACGGTAACTTCTTCAACAGATCAAGTGACTTGTGCTCCTTCCCAACTTTCCCACGTGATCAATCTTATGTTATTGAAATGTCAATTGATGAGCATATTAGCAAAGCGTATGTGTACATGCAATGCGCTGTTTTGCATACTACATGTTACGGTGAAAGAAGAATCAGAGTTATGACATTAGGTTTACCAACATCAAAAGACTTGAAGGATGTTTATGCATCTGCTGATCAACTGGCAATTACAAACTATTACACCCATAAAGCAATTGAAAAGACTTTGTCATCATCATTGAACGAAGCAAGAGATTATTTGAACAAGGTTCTAATTGATATCTTAGCAATGTACAAGAAAGAGATTGTTCCTGGTAACCTGGGTTCGTCATCTCCATTACAACTATGTACAAACTTAAGAATGTTGCCATTATTACTACATGCATTAACAAAACATATGGCTTTCAGATCAGGAAAAGTTCCTTCTGATCACCGATCATCTGCATTAAACCGTTTATCAACATTACCGTTACATAAATTAATCAACTATATTTATCCAAAGGTTTATGCGTTACATTCAATGAGTGACGATTGTGGTTTACCATACGAAGGCGAAGACGATCCTTACGACATTCCACCAAAGAAGCACGGTGAGATTGTTTTACCTGATCCAATCAATGCTACGATATTGAACTTTGATAAATACGGCCTATACTTGATGTCAAATGCACAAGAACTGTTCTTATACATTGGTGGCGATGCTGTTCCTCAGTTAGTTGAAGATATCTTTGGTGTTGATTCATTACATAACGTTCCAATCGGTAAGACGTCTTTACCTGAATTGGATAATGAGTTCTCTGTTAGAGTGAGAAACATCATAAATAAAATTAGAGAAGGTGAAGATTCCATATCATACTTGAATTTGTACGTTATCAGAGGCCCATCGACTAATGAAAACTCATTCCAACAAAATAGAGATATCATTCCATTGAGAATGTGGTGTATGTCTGATTTGGTTGAAGATAAGAACAACATGGTTGGTGGCTATAAAGAATTCTTAGGCCAATTAAGAGAAAGAATTTCTAATTGATTAATTTTGTGTTGCCAATATTTCTTTTTTGTTGTTTAATTTTGCTTTTGTTAATTCTGTTATATCCTAGACTTGTTTCTTGATTTGTTGTTTTTAACATTTTCTTCATCTTCCTTCTACATCTCCCGTCTTCTGCCTTACATTAAATTTTTATTTTTGACTACTTTGTCTGATTTTGTAATTTGTTTATCCTTTTTTTGTTGTTGTTAATATAATGTTTTTATTGTACTACATCTTAACAGAACCAGAAGGTGGGATCTGACTCCCTCAACCCAACCGGTCGATCGACCGCATACACGACACTCCCTATGTCTCGCGTCGCTCATCTTTCAGCCAATCACACGTGTGCAAATCTAAACCCTAGGTTGTGTAGCCCTTTCCCTCATTTCCAAAAGTGGTGCAAGTTTTTTTTTCTCAGTGCGTTTTGTTTAGTTGGCAGGTTAAGCATTTTGTTCTGTTGTGTTGTGTTTGGCTAGATAGATTCTGTATTTCTCCATCTTTCTTATTTTTCTTGACTACTATAATGAACTATAAAAATACTTTTAATAAGTATAGAGTTTCGTTGATTTAAAAACTATCGCATATATCAAAAGTATGTACCATTTATTACCTACATCTCACATCGTTATCATATTTATATCCCATTTCGTTACTATCTGATTGGATCTTCGCCATTAATTTTAATCTTTTATCAGAACAAAATAAGCATCGAATTTGCTCTTGAGTCAATTACATTCTTGGATACCTGTACTACTATAATACTTTTCATATAACTACAAATAGAGGCAATATGAGGTATTCTCTATCCATTACTAGTCTTACAACCATCTTTATCAAGTTTCCCTATTAAGAGAATATAAATATTACGTTTTTGCCAATTTCCATCAATTTTTTTTATTTTAGTCTCTACAACAACGACGTAATCAATTCTGTGTCTTCTTTCATATTTACCATGCCATTTTCCGAATCTTAAAATCAGAGACTCAATTACATGTTGCATGATTCATCACCTTCAGTACTCATTTCAACCAATGAGATGGTGACAATTCGCAACAAGGATTTTTTTTGCAGAGGCTTCGGGTTTTGACTGATTATGTAATTTTTCATTAAAGGGATAGTTTTCTAAACGATTTTTTTCTTTCGTTAATATTCGAGAAGAACATTATAAATGGATGATATATAATATTGAAAGATTGTGTTGAAATTGGATATTTCTTTTTCTTTCTGAGAAATCCTTAATACTAACAAACACTCAAATTCAATTACTATTTTATAGACAAAATTCAACAATGTTAAGACAAACGTTAAGAACCGCTTCAAGATTACCACAACAACATTTACAAATTAGATCGGCATCGGCTTTATCTCAAGCTACTGTTTCCGGTTTACAAGTTAGATGGGATAAACTACCAGAATCAGACAGATCAGATGTTATCTCAGCATTGGCAGAAAGACAAAAGTTACCATGGACAGAGCTATCTGCTGAAGAAAAGAAGGCCGCCTTTTACGTTTCATTCGGTGAATGGGGTCCAAGAAAGCCGATTCACTCTAAAGAGGACGTTAGATTCATCTTCTGGGGTGTTGTGATTGGTGTCGGTATCACTGCTGCCGGATTCGGATACTTCAGATCAAAGAGAAATATTCCAAAGACTATGAACAGAGAATGGCAAGCTCAATCCGACGATTACTTGAAATCCAAGAATGCCAACCCATTCAGCACTTACTCTCAAATTCAATCCAACTAAGTTTATTACTCTTAAAAACAGCAAGAACGTATTCTTACAAGCGTAAAATGTGTTTTTTTCAAATTAAACTAGACAAACTACTACTTGTCAGACATTAACCAGCCAATTTAACCATCATCGATAACACATCATCTATTCTCTTCGATATTATTTGTTTTCACTAAAGTTTTTAATTCTTATTATTATTGATTAATATATACTATATTTATTTATATATATATATATTTAGATTTTATGTTTACGTTCATATATACACCTATTCTTATATGTATCTGAACCAAAAGAAAAAAAAGAAAAAAAACACTACTTCATTAGATATAAAATCACAGAAGCATACTTAAATATCATTTAATCTTTTTTGAAACCATTATTGGACCACTGTGTTTTCATTCCTCTTTTGTTTGGCAGTACAACATTTATTCACCTTTTATATATTTATTTTTCACATTATATTAGGCTTCATTCATACGAACTATTTTTCCACTTCTGTAAACTCTATTATTTCTCATTTAAACGAGAGTTTGAGTATTCTGTTATTATCGTACTACTTACACCTATTACAGACAGACTTTTTTTCATTTTTGCCTATTTAGAGGATTTATGAAATCCATTCATTTGTACACCTTTTATAGCCCCTTTTACCCCTAGCTCAGCAGGCTATTATCACTAAGGTAACAAGCGTT
>JAHDIT010000163.1:0-24138 GCA_019232045.1 Ogataea degrootiae
ATATAACAGAAGGATTAGTGTTCGAACTGAAAATAGTAGTGTTTAAATTAAAATAAAATGAACACACTTTTTCTCATGTTTGACCCCCTATTTACAAGTATGGAAACAGACTGGGAAAAGGACTTACAATCTACTCACTTGTCAACTAAGATTAATAGTTTGTACAAATTCTTTGAAGAAAAAAAAAATATTTATTTTTTTTGAGTCAAAAACTTGGCGTAAAATAATTTCTAACTTTCGTCTTCTTCTATGACAAAAAATTCAGAAACCGATTGAGCATCAAATGATGATTCTGAATTGCTTTGTTAAATTCCTTCAGATTTGAAAATCGTTCTATTAAACATTAAACAAATAGATGTAACCATATACATATAAAAAATACCACCGTCTCTGTTCTTAACTTGAGGAGAGAGTGAATAAAAAAAGATGTATATACAAAAAAGACAGCATACAGGGTAAAGGAAAGGGAGAGAGGATAAAAAGGGGGGAAGGGAATGTGGGCGTTAAACAAAGTTCAGCGCTAAGGTTGTAGCTTACTGACTGCTCCATTCCCATCTCGGACTAGCATCAATCAAAATACTACGCTGAGCCTGAATTCTTTTATATCCTTCGATTTCTCTTCTAACATCTCTTAATAGCCTTTCCCAGTCGTTTGCATCTGTAATTATATCAGATTCAGTGGCGATTTCAACTTGGATCTTAACACCATCAGCAAGACGCCCATTTAGTTCTGTTTGAGCCAAAATTAGATTTTCTTGATTTAAGAAAAATATCTCAGCAGTAGCAGATTTGTGGAAAACGTTAGAATATTGTTCCTTTAAAAAAACTTTTAAAACTTTACCAAACTTAGACATTATAGTTTCAACATCATTACTAGTAACATTTTCTTTCAAATTTGTAATTCTTAAAAATTTAACTTTTGATGCATCTTTGAATTGTATATCAGAATATATGTATGAAGAGCTAGAAGACGATGATGGTGATCCTGAAGAGGTAGGCCCATTTGACTTTGATTTAAATCTAGATTTCGATTTTGACTTTGAGCCTTGTGCAGAAGTTGGTAAGAAATTTAAGCGTGTGGATTGTTCCTGATGTGATTGTTGTGAAGATTTATTTGGTGCTCCTGATCTCTGTGGATTGCTTGATCTAACTGGCCCTTTCGATCTAGTTTGTCTACCACCGTGCAAAGCTTGATACAATAGGTTTTCAGTAACTTTTGACTCTATATTAGACTTTATGGACTTGTTAGAGTTGTTGGTATTGCTGCTGTTAGATGATTTGGTCACAGAGGAGTTGGATAGCGCTAAAAATAGTGGATTATTTTTCACTTTTTCCTCTTTAGATACCTTTGGTTTCCCATGTATAGCTATCATCAAAGGATTATTTGCAATATCTGATTTATCTCCTATAACTGCGGCCTCTGAGCTCGTTCTTGATCTCGAAGAGCGATTTCTCCTTGAAGTGCTGTTTTTAGAGGAGACCACCTTCAGGAGAGGGTTTGTAGTCTTTGAGATCTGCGATTTGCTTGATCTTCCAGAACTGGTTCTGCCTGAGCGTGTTGAGCGTGCCATTGTATGTGAGTATATTGGAAAGGGAGTTTAAAAGTTATGTCAGGTAAATAATGTGTAGCTAGTGAGTGGCAATGTAGAAGAAAAGTGCTGTTCTTATTAACAGATGAATAGCTGTCACAATGTGTACTCGTCTCTCTATCTGCCTATCCTACTCAACAGATACCCTCTACGAATTTATCCAATCAATGCACCAATCGCATCAGCCACAAATAGATCCTCAAATCAAAATCTGTAACACCCTCACACCAGTTCCCCAGCCACATGGTTCGCTGGAAATTTATCAAAAGTCCATTATTAGACACAAACAAACACCACTTGGTGATTGATATGATATGATATACAACCTGGTGTTTGTAGTTTTTGGGCCCCTCCATGAAGAGTCTGATCTACTTTGATTTGATAATCCTACAAATATTCATATCCAATTCCATTTATATATATAGTATCCAAGTATACAAGCTTACACGTATTAGATATATTCAATTAACGCAACATTGATCTCATCAAATACAATTCATTCCTTTAGCTAAAGAATTCAAAAATATACTCTCTATAACAGCTTATCAATAAAATGGCTCTCTGTGGTAGTGCTCCAAAACCGGGTATGTATCTTGAAATTCAATCATAAGAAAAGTATTCTGAATCGACTTACGATGCGTGTTCTCCCTGATTTATACTAACAAATTCACGTTTTAAAACATTTCCTCTGATTGCAGTGCAAAGAAAAATAGTAATCTTGGGTGATGGTGCCTGTGGTAAAACCTCCCTGTTGAACGTTTTCACAAGAGGTTATTTCCCTCAAGTGTATGAGCCAACCGTTTTTGAAAACTACATTCATGACATATTTATAGATGGACAACAACTTCAACTTTCTCTATGGGATACTGCAGGACAAGAAGAATTTGATAGATTAAGATCATTATCGTACAGTGATACTCATTGTATTATACTTTGTTTTTCAATTGATTCAAGTGATTCTTTAGAAAACGTTAAAAACAAATGGGTCGGCGAGATTTTGGAACATTGTGAAGGTGTTAAATTAATCCTGGTTGCTTTAAAAGCAGATTTAAGAACAAATGAGAGTAATTCTTTAGATGAACAGGCGAATAACGGTGCTTCCGCAACTAATTTATATAACAACAATGGACAATTGAAAAGACTGGTTAGTTATGATGAAGGTTTGACAATCGCTAAAGAGATTGGTGCTTTAAGATATTTAGAATGTTCTGCAATGAAGAATAAAGGTGTTAATGAAGTATTCACTGAAGCTGCTAGAATTGCATTAACTGCTAAGCCAAAAGGTGTTAATTCGACAACTAATGGAAATGAAACTGAAAGCTCAGGTTGTGCGATCATGTAAAAATAGTATATTGTTGTTATTGTTTGTCTTTTCTCTGTGTGTTTTTTTATCTTTTCAGTTTGATATAACGTGAGGTATGTTTTCAATCTTTTTGTTTGCTTGAGTCATGTTAGATTGACTATTTTACATTCAATCTTTGGGATATATATATACAGATACATAGACACATGATCTTTATTCATTCGTTGGTACGTTGTCTGTTTCTGTGTTCGTTTGCTATCTTACGGTGTGTTTTCCTTTCTTGATTATGAGGACTTTATTCAAGAATTAATATATCCCGTTCAGTAATCCCATGATTTATAACATGAACTTACACACTCACCCTTTTCCCCATTTTTCCCATTTTATTATTCTTCCTTTGTCTTATCATTTTCACTTTATTGTTACTACTATTACTATTACTATTACTATTACTATTACTATTACTATTACTATTACTATTAGTACTACTACTATTATTATTACTCCTACTATCACCACTACTACTGCTACTACTGTTCGGTTTTATATTATTATCAATAAATTTGTATCCTACCTAAACAATCGTGGAAGATTACTTACAAAAATCAAATTAAATCAAATCAGATATCTAGCAAAACAGAAAAGAAAACTCAAATTTTACTCAGCGTATGCTTCAACATCAGAATCTTCAACCGATCTATCTGCTAATCTGTTTATACTTTTCAAACTATCATATACTGCATATCCTTGTAATCTAGTTGATAGTTTTCTTCTAATATTGTCATCATCTTTATTTGCAGCATCTCTATCACTGATCAAACATGGTGTACTATGGCTTTTCTCGCAGCTAATCATAGGGGTAGCCTTATCGCTAGATTTTGGGTTAAATGTAGATTTCAATGGACTTGGGGTTCTTGCCAAAGATTTCGAAGGAAATTGTTTCCTTGATGACATATTAGAAGTTGACTTATTCGTGATCTGATTTTTCAAACTTACTATTGTCGGACTTTTTGATTTTGAACCCTTGGCAATTCTTATCACTGGACTTCTTAATCTTTTTGGTTTGTTTTGAGATTTGGAGGATCCTTGATTATAAGATTGATGAGATTCGAGTTTATGTTTTGATGAGAGACTATTAGCCTTTGGAGTTGACTTAGAGATCCTCTTTTCCTTCTGCGGTGGTGATGGTTGTTTTGGTCCATTGTTCAGTGACAGATCGCTTTCGTTATTTATTGTTATTTGAGCGTAAGGGTGATTTATAGGGAACTCCTTCCTTATCATTGGGGCTGGTAGATATGGTAACTCTCCACCTTCAAAAATGGAAGACCTCGACCTGGATCTCGGCCTAGACGCAACTTTTTCGGGTTCTTGTAGCACTGAATAATATGAAGTTTCTCCATCATTTGAATCGGATGTATAGTTGATTGTATTGTTGGTATTCATCTTGGTTGTAATTTTCATTGAGCTGGACTTACTCAACAACGACTGATCGAGTTGAAGAACAGATGATCCATTTGATTGTGCACGGTAATAGCTTCTTCTTGAGCTTGGCCTTGAACTTGGTCTTGAGCTTTGGTCACCGTATATCAGACTACCATGAAGAGAAGAAGTATCATTCGTACTAGAATTAAAACCAGTTCTGTTTTCATGTATTTCTCGAAGAGTAGTAGGTCTTCCAAAGCCCAACGGCCCAGCTAAAGGAGTCTGAGTTATTTGATTTGACCTCTGAATTTTGTTAATAGTTGTACTGCTATTAGTGACGGTATTATTGTTATTGCTATTGTTATTGTTATTATTAATCCCGCTTTGACTATTATCCATTTGTTTTGTTGCATCCCCGCTTGAACTAACAGATTTAGCCTGGCTTTCAGCTCTCATTCTTAATATCCAACTTCCCAAAATATAAATTAATAATATAAGTATTAATAGTGAAATTAACGCTATGTATAATGAGCCTTGTTTTACTTTTGAATTTATTAGAAATGGATTTTCCTCATTTATGGATGGGATGTCGAAAGATGGTACTGGATAATTAGTTTGAATTGTTTTCTGAAGATAAGTGGTTGTGCTTTTTAAAAGCGTTGTTAGTTGATTATCAATATCGAATGGGGTATCATCTATGATATGCTGTTCCATAGTACCCCAGTTTCTGTCCTTTTTGCTTTTGTCGGTGTAAGTTAGTGCCTTCTTCTCTGGGATAGATTGTTTTACTGTTTATAATCTCAAATATTCCGTTAAAATCTTGAGATTCGTTATTTAAAAGAAAGTGCATAATTCACACAGGCCAGCTATATTAATTTATTAATTAAAATGAGGTTTTAGTAAAGGTTAAGGACTCTAAACTGAAATTAGGGAGTAGTTTTGGTTAGCCAAAATAGGCGCTATTGATGCATTTTAATCTGTGTAGTTTGGGCATTGCGTGTGTGTCTCAATTTTATGTGGAGCGCCGCTCGGAGCTAATCCGGAAATAAAAGGAAAATAGAGTCCTGTTTGTGAACTGGATAGACATGGTGCCCATGTTTAATGACAAGAGCGGTACAAGAAATATAAATCGTACGTTTGACGGAAAATCATTTTAATTAGCTATTTTGACAGACAAAGTTGAGCATTCAGCATATTTTTACTTCTTTGAGACCGATCGCAGGTCTTATAGGGGCAGGTTCCAACTGAAGCAACCAGTTTATTTTGGGTTGTTTTGCTTCATCAGGAGCAACACTCTATTCCAAACATTCTGTGCATATCAATGGCAATAACTACTAAACCAAATAAACCTTATATTAAATAATAAATAATGAACAGGGTATACAAATCGAAAGCTAAAACTGAAAATGAAACTAGACGAATTATTAAAACAAAAAGGAACGATATATAAACCAAATCCATCTATTTGTAAGCAGGTATAAATAGCAGCAATGATTTGAAACAGCAACAACTGGAAATTGATCATTAATGATCCAGTAAAGAGTATTGTCTTTTTAATTTTTTTTCTTTTTTAAATCATTGAGAAATAAGCTTCACAAAAGCAATAAAAAACTTACCCATAAGTTATTAATAAGCAAAATAATATGAGAAAGTGTATATATAAATGTATGATAAACAAGCAGTGCTAATTGACACAAAGAACCCCAAGTAAGTAATGAAAATTGAAATGAAAATGAAAGTCGCATGGTGTATAATAACAGCAGATATTAGAGAAGTAATGATATAAAAATACAAAAAAATGAATGATAGAACAATCGAAAAACGAATATTTGAATGCAAAAGGAAATGGATTAACGAACTAAAAAACAATTATAAGTCAAGACTAGGACCACCAACCTCCTCGAACGGCAGTTTACTTGAAGTTGCAAAGAAACAAAAGTTCTCAATGATTTTGTTATAGTATTGGTTATCATTAGAGATATTATGAATGGATGTTATAGTTGGGGTGTTGTTGTTGATTAATGATGATCTTGAAGCTGGGGAGTTGAAGGGCTCTGAGTTATCCAAAACGGGTGAAGAAAATGTAGTGTATGAAGTTTTTGGAATATTTAAATCTCTGTTGAAACCAGAAAATGAAGTTCTCGTTGAGGAGTGCATAGGAATCGAAGTCAGTGCTGGCGATTTGTTCAAATCAGACAATGCGGATTCAGAGTTGACTCTTTTTAATAAGAAGTGCCTTGATTGTTTTGGTTGGAAATTAGTAGAATGGATTTTGGATGAACCGTAGAAAGAATCATTGAAATTGTAATTAGTCTTCAATTTGAATTTGATTTCATCTAAATCAGTGAAGTTCTTAGGTTTTCTTCTTGATTCCTTTCTATTGGTTTTCTTCAACAAGACAGAATAGTTCTTAGATTCATTGTTATCCCAGTAAGCAACTCCGTTGACCTCGTAGTTAATACAGAAATCTAGGTTCAATGTAGATGGTTTGAAATGGCATAAAGTATCTAATTTAATAATGAATGAGAATTTGTCATAAGAATTATCAATGTTTGAATACTTGAAGATATGATTTGATGAAATGTAATTTGATTTGTCAATTTCGATAAAACTTTTCCAATTATCAACAGTTAACTTGATCAAAATTTTCTTTTCATAACCCAAATTTTGAACGTAAACAAAACCAATTAATGAATTACCAGTTGAATTTAATTTGAGACTTTCTAGTATAATTGGTTTTCCTGTGTTGAACTTACCAAAGTTCAAGTAACCTGAGTTATAAGGAACGTCATTTTGTAAGATTTCCCATTTGTCAAATTGGTTGGCATCATCAGAAGAATCTGATTCATCGTCAGAAGAATCAAATTCCCACGTTGGTCTTAGAGTTGGAGACTGGATAGGAGACGATTCATTTGAAACAGCTATTGGTTTTTCTAGTTTGTCAAAGAATTTGATGTTTTCTAATCTGTTGGCAAATCTAACGTTCTTGTTTGTAATTGGCATTGAATTTGATCTTTTCAAACATGGCAGTTTGAGTGAAGATTTTATTAATTCACCAGATTTTTTTCTTAATAATAATGGTTTGGTTGGCAAGTCTTTAATTGTTGATAATGATGCGGTTGACGAATTAACAGACTGGTTATTATTTTCAATGATCGTGTCGTTGTTACCAATGATAACTGTGCAGTTATCGTCTTCAACATCCGCCTGGTTCGGACTGTCATGGTATTGGTTACCTACTAGTTCTGTCAAAGAACTAGAGCTAGAAATAGTAGACAAAGGGGTGGATATGGATAATTCTTCTTCTTCCGGAGATGATGAGGATGAGGTGCTAGAAGTCAAAGACTCGTTAGTTGTATCTAAATCGACCTGCGATTGTGATAGCTTATCATTTAAGTAAGCCAAGTTGTTCTTGGTTAGAGGAGCAGTAGCAAACGATCTTGGGCCTAGGTATGGCATTTTATGTGGGATATATGTCTGTATGTGAAAGATGATCTGCAAATTGATCTTTTATCGGTGTTTGTGCTCGTTTGCTTTTATTTGATTTGAGGAGAAAAAACGTATTTATTCGAAAGAAGTTTTAAAATGTTCAAATGAAGTATAATTATCGTAAATGGAACAAATAAGGAAGAAATGTAGGCTGAAATGAAAATGTAGAAACCAAATATTGAAAAAGAGACCTGAGGTTAAAGTAAATATGAAAGGGGAAACACTTTATATGCGAGGTTTGGAATCAGTGTGATCCAAAAATGGCTCAATGGTTGATGTGATTATAAGAATCAATGAGGTGGTATTAGTAAACAATCAGATATAAGTTAATATATCTCTAGGTATTCAGTTATGGATAATGATGATAAAGAACAAATGAACTTAAACGGAAAAGGGTCAATTAGAAAGAAGAGAAACAAACGGAAGTCAAAGGGAAAGGCAAAGCAAAGCAAGATATATATATAAAAAAGAGGGAAAGGGTAACGAGATTATGCAAAAATTACTCAACCGAATAGGAAAGGTGGTTGGCTGCAGCAGTACTGTTTCTTTTCTTTTTCCCGCATGCGTGCGGAGTGGG
Organism: Ogataea degrootiae; assembly: GCA_019232045.1. Lineage (NCBI taxonomy): Eukaryota > Fungi > Ascomycota > Pichiomycetes > Pichiales > Pichiaceae > Ogataea > Ogataea degrootiae. Next base: position 8,381 of record JAHDIT010000163.1, read on the forward strand.
CGCAATTTGAGTCTGTGTTATCGGGACTAACAGACAGCCAGTGCAATATGAGGTGATGAGTTTTTTTTTGGGTTTTTGGTTTTCGTTTGATGTGAGGTGGTGGAGTGACAGGGCTGTGGTCATTACCTACATGGAAAGGAAAGGAGAAGAGGATAAGGTGGGGATGTGGAGATGAGGACGTGGAGTTGAGGATGGGAAGAATATTTGGGCTTGATCTAACTTTAGTCGAGTTGATATGGTGCCATGCCATGGTATATCTCCACCCCTCTTTCCTTCACTCCATGTAAATCAATCAATGGGTTTACTCCACTGTGCTGTTTTCGCGACTACTTGGTTTTTCCAAAGGGATGGATCCTGATCTACTGAGGAGAAATTTTGAGGAGTTGAATAGATCTACTCGTGGAAGTAAAAACAACCTGAGACGAAACAGCATAAAACTAAGATGAAACAAAAAAAGTTCATTGAAAGCCATTTGCAAACAAAAAGGCGTTTAGCTGTGAAACAAAGCTATCAATTTCACAGAGATTGTATGAGATCGCTGTTTTACAAACATGATGATCAATTATGTGAATCCTTAGAATTACCTAATACTCAATTCCTTCAAAGATTCTGGGGTTTGATTGTTCTCCAGAGTATATAATTTCTTCTTTGCATGTAGTTGATTTGCTTAAACACACCACAAAAGTTAAAAGCTTCCCAGTTCTACAATAAATCAGGAGAGAGTAATGTAGTGTCGCTTCGAAAAACGAAGGTAAGATTGAAAGGGTTTTTTTTCACACAGTTAGTTTGGCCTACATATAAAACGAGGGGTCAATAGTTGCTCCACTTTTTGCGCCCCTAAAATAAGTTTCCCCAGTTCCTTTCTATTGTGTGAGGGTATAAGGCGATAAGTGCTCCTAACTTTGCATTGATCTATGTATAAGTTGATGCTTAATAGTGATTGATTTAGCTTGTAGAGCTTTTAGGATTATCATACCATTCCAAAGTCATATATGTTGATCTCCTTTCAAGGAAAAGAATGCGGATGGACCTTTGGCTTTTCTTGACTAGAAGTATGAATCGAGGAAACTCGAGAAAATTGCTCCGTAGAACCCGGTGGGGGTGTATTGGTTTAATTTACTTATATGGTCTTACTCGGACTTTGACTCTCACCACCCGATAGCCAGTTTCAAAATCCAGAATACAGGGGGGTGAGCCTCGCACCCACAAGAAGACAGGCTTCTTAGTAAGTTTTACTAATTAAGCAGTTATGATGTCCAGCTTAGGGTTTTAAATATCCAAGCTTAAATCTGTTATCATTTTGACCATAAATTATAATCATCCATTTCTTTGGCAAAATTTGTGTTCATCTTTGAGAAAGAAAACGAGTGGTAATCAGAAAATAACTAGGCGTGATTCTATATTTGACAAACTTAAAGTTGGAGGGATTCGATCCGTAAACTCTCATTTAGGAATGCTTAATACATATTTATAAGAATTTCAGAGGGGATATATATAGATTAGCTTGAAAAACATTGAAGAATTAAATAAACTCGGATCAAGGCAGAGATTTATATTTGAAAATGTTGGGGTTTATAATGAATTTCAAGAGGTTGGAGAATCTTCCCCATTAACGATGTACTTTAGATTAATAGCTGATAAGCTCTGTCTGTTACCTTATTGAATAACTATTATTCATTCTGTATAACTTTGAAAAAGAAGTTGAGGGATCCTGAGTAATATTCCATTTTGAGTCTTGTGGAATAAATAAACTCACTTATCTTATTCCTTGAATCTCAATCTGAACCATGGGAAAGCATTACTGTCGAAATCTCTTTTCCTTTTGCTGATTATATATCGGAATTACTCAGGTTGGATATTTAAGGATCGGCCACAAGCTTTCAGGTCCGTCCATCAAATCCTTGCAGATGATTCAAATTTTCCTCAACTTTCATTGTCAACCAACCTACTCTATCCATATTTACAAAGGTACCCTTCTGTGCATCCTGATTTAGAAGGTGAAAAGCTTGAAAAAAAGCTTTATTGCCTGATATGAGCCTCATTCTCGCACGATATGTTAAACGCGCTATGTAAATAAATGTGCCATGTGCATAGAAGAATTATTAGTTGCTTCATCCTGTTTTATGAAACACTTGTCAGTTGATGAATTCATCAGTTATGAAACTTAAGTAACCCGTATAGGGCATGTGTGATAAAACTAGCTCTGTTTCATGGGTTATTAGAGTGAGTATCTTACAAGATGTACCTCCTACAGGTATTTAGTATGGTTGAAGTGCCATAAGATTCAAGTTGATCGAAAATGGATATTTCGGACTCCAGGAGATATACGGCTTTATGCTTTATGATCTTACATACAAATTAGTAGCGTGGAAGCATCACACACAGTATAAACTAATCTTTCAGCCATAGTATTTTGGTTGGGCTTAATTTATATAACGCGCTCTTTTACGATTTTTTAATTATCAACTATCAACTCATTTTGTTATTATGTGACCAAATATAGCCCACGGGGCAGCAAATTGGCAAGATCGTGCCGACTGCACTTGGATATTTTTTTCAAATTGCAAAATTTTCACCGGCTGTCTGTTCCGTTCATAATAAAGGCTAGTCTTCATTCGTACCAATACCGCCAATTTGAAAGTTATTTTATGAGAAATAAGTGAAAAGAATTTGAAAGCTAATAGATTCGGGTTTTCATGTGGCAATTTGCGCTAAATCTTAATTTAGGAATTTGCTGCTGAAGCTGATAAAATCACTAGGAATAAATTTTTGATATCAAAAAAATTTAAATCCCTTTGGTCTTTTTTACATAATGCGATTATGCGTAGGAATAAATTTATTTCAGATCTGTTTACAATAAGATATTCTATCTCGCTTCCTGCGGGAACCTTCTCCCTGAACTCGAGGTGCGGTGTGTTATTAATTGGCGCCGTGGCATGTTGGCTTTCGGTTTAATTAAGGTTTTTGACCCGGCGGCCCGCCATCTGAGGCCTTCTGAGTCCGAACTTCGAATTTCGAAACCTCAGTCTAAACCTTATTCAAGCAACCCGTCCTGTTAAGAGGAGCCTTGTTTAGTCCATTCGGGCGCCGACCAAGAGAGGTATTCCCCTTTACAGATGGTGTCAAAACTAGAAGCTGGTAGATAAGTGGGCTCTTAGTTGGCAATCTAGTGCTCCGAGATCCGATATGTGTCAAATTAAGCTCCATCATGGCTTCAATCATAAAACTGATACTGGTCACATTGATTTAATTGGGAAGATATCGGGTTATTCCACAAGACAGGCAATCTCGCTTGATAGCTGTTTAAAGTCCTTACTTCGTTAGTGAGCTTCAAACTAAGGATGGCTTCAGTGGCAAGAGATGATTACACTAAACACATATAGAATGGACGTTGGCCCAAAAGTCACTTCCAATTATTGAGAAATTTTAAACTTAATAATATTGATGCATTGTATATCATGTTGTTGGATGTTTAATGTTGTTTTTTTTAGTTTTGTTAATAGACTGTTGATCTTGAGCCTTGTTTCAGTTTCGCTGCCAAGATGCTATATCATTTAGTGAACAGCCATGTTGATTGGGGCTGGGGTTACCATTTCACACACTTAATATTGTTAAATTCTGCATTTTCCCGACTCCTAGTGGTTGTATGAATAAAAGTTTTAGCTTTTCCTTTTCACAGAGTCTAGTTAACTGCCTACTATACTACTTATAGTTTTAAAGTTTTGCCCCTTATGTTGAACTCTGTTTTTGTATATCATCAGAGACACCCCTTTTAATAGGCTTCTACTTCTGTACACTTTTCTTTACCATGGTTCCTTCCAGACTGAGGGGTTGAAATCTGAAAAAACTACTACTTGTATGGTGAGACCTGGAATAAGTAACATGAGTTTTGAGACTGGTCATGTTTGCTGGTAACGAAGCTGTGAAGCTCTGCAAGGCTCATATCCCAAACAACTTTAAAAAAAGGCAATAAGGCGTTTACAAGTTAAATTCAAACTGCTTTTTATTTGGATGTCGAAAGCCTAAGCTTGTTATCCCTGCCTTCTTTGTTATTTGTCAACTACGATCTAAGTTTGAAACTACAAAACCGACATAAAACAACTCAATGAATTAGCCAAAGCACTGCCTTTTATGTGTGCGGCTATCAGGTGCATTCTTTTTTGTCAGGATCTGTGCTATTATTAAATAAGGTATAACAATAGAATATATTTGTCTACTCTTCCGTGGAAGTACTATTATATAAACCTATATAAGAGAAAGCTATAAAGTGGTTTATATTTATATATAACACCAGAATGTGTAAGAGTAGTGAAGCAGTAAACTAGATTATCGAGTGGTGTGACTTGTATGGACTTGGCCTATAGGATTACCTAATCCCTATCCCTCATATCCCGATTACCTAATCCTAGCATTTTTGGTTTCCTGTTTGGGAACTTTGGCCAGATCTCAGCCTAATTCGGGCACTGCGAAGATTCAGCCTTAAAAACTAAAAAACAGCCATCTCATCTCTCCTTTGTCTATTGACCAATTCTCATTTATTGGAAGAAAAACGTCACTATGGTTCACCTTGCTTCATTTGTAGGGTGTTCCGGTGTATGTCTGGAAGGAATCAAGTCGAACAAAATGTGACTCGTAACATAAAATACATATAAACGTGATAAAACTTAGAAGTTAGCAAGAAATTACTGCCAAATTGTACAAGTCCTATGAAACTCTCATTATTGGTCTAACAAAGTGGTTCGAGCCTTGTTTTTTGGCACAAAACCTTTTATGCTCTCTATTTGGGACGTAAATATCTAAGAATATTAGCAGCTCTGTTAAAGCAACAGCCGGAGATAAAGCAAAAGGCTCCCAGGCTTGCACTAGTCTTCCTGACAATTTGGTCTATATCTGAAACCTGGCGCCAAAATACAGTAAACAATGCGCTCCTGCGTTGGTTGCTCTATAACTCTGATACTAAACCACCGCGCACTGCCCACTTAGACTTTCACTACCCCAGATTTGGATTTTTTTCAGCCAGCCTCCTTTATCTCCCCTAATTATTATCCTTAAATGGAAGTTCATCTACCTACTTTAGATCGTTATTTGGTGTACATCGAGGCTAAGTACGTCTAAAGTGCACTTTAGCATCATCACATTATAAGCCTAACCATTATGTCCGTTTTAGTTAGTGCCTTATTTTAGCCTCCTCTTTGACATGGAATATGTTCGAAATGGGTTGGCATTTTATAAATAGTAAACTGTTTGCCCAGCTGGTTTTTCAAGTTCTTTTAAAACTTAGTTTAAAAAACTTGGAAAGAAGAATGACAAATTTAAATTATTGCAATCAAATCAATAAACAAATCAACTCAAATCTGTGTTCAATCACTGTTTAACAAACCAACTTTAGTCATTCCTTAGAACCAAACCACTTTCCTCAATTCCAACTGTTAGTCACTCTTTTCAAAACTTAAACCTTACGATTACTTATATTTTTAGTCCAGTCTATCAACTCATTCCCAAAAAGAAAACGAGAAATATTTAAAAATGCAATTCACTAAACTAATTTTATCAGCTTTATTAGCCAGCGCTGCTCTATCAGCTCCGATTAGATTACTTGGAAGAGAAGCTGAAGAATCAGAATTCGCTACAGTTGTTTATCCTGTTGTCGGGTTATCTGGTGATTCCGAAGAAGAATATGAAACTGCTGTTATGTTAAAAAAGAGAGCATACGCTTACGTCACGGCTGATGCTGTCACCGTTTATTCAACAACAACAATGAAAAGAAATACTTTAACAACTTCTTCATATTACAGTACAGATGTTTCAACAGTTACCGCTGATGGAACTACTTACACTGTCACTGTTACCGGAAACCCACCTTCAACTACTACTAGTACCTCATCTTCGAGCCCTAGTTCAAGTGCCTCCGCTACTTCCTCATCTTCAAGCTCTACAGTTACTACAATCACTACCGAGAAAGATACTGAAACTGACACTATTACCGATACTACCTACTTGAAAACCATCACCACCACTGTCAATAATAACGTTGTTACATTGTTAGAAAAAGTTTATACTTCAACCTTAGCGGAAGATCAAACCAAGGTTATTACCTATAAATATGGATCAACTGTTGCTGTCTCTGAAGCTTCAGTTGTTTCAACATTCACCTCGTCTGTTGAAGGCAAATCCACCATTTTAAGTTCTGTTCCTTCTTCAAGCTCTCTCTCTTCTTTATCCTCATCTTTTTCCTCTTCACACTTATCAAGCACCAGTCCTTCTATTGTGACATCTACTCCTGAACCATCCTCAACTGCTCAATCAGCCACTGAAACTTCATCAGCTTCATTTCCTTCCTCTTCTTCTACTACCACATCTTCAACCGCTGAAGCTACCACTTTAACTAATTCGTCCACCAAAACGTCATCCTCTTCTACAACTGCTTCACCAACCGTTACTGCTCCTTCATCCGCCTCTGATGACGAAAGTAATTACACGCCTTATGAAACTGATGTTTTGGATGGAACATGTTACGTTTACTACGCAGAGGATGATTTGACTTCCTCTTATTCAGGCGATGATGAACCATATACTACAATTACAATAACTTCAGTTGTTGCTACTGTTACGTTGAGCAGTTAGGACTAGAAGGTAGTTATTTTTTATTATATACGACTTTTTTTCCTTTATCTTAGTCACTCTTTTTCAAACTTTGGTCAACCTTCTACAACTTTGTTTTTTTGCTCCCCCGGTCTTTCTGCTTATATTAATAGGTTGCCCATGTTTATTTTATCTTTCAGTTTCAAAAATATAAAACTAGATACTTTTGAAACCTTATATTGTGGCTAGTATTCCGGTTTTGATTGATAATTTTTATTGATAATTTTTATTGCTCAGGGATACTTAAATGTTTCCAATAACTAGCGTTTTATATACTCCGTCTTTAATTTGATAACCCTACTTTTATACTGATAATAGTCCAGTAAATGCCCATTCTTTTAACCTCAGCGGCTCGACTTTAATAAAAGAATCGACTGCAAAGCTACGCGCTTCAAAATTTGCTACGCGAGTTGTTTACATTTGTGATGCGAACCTGCATGCTTTGGAAACACTTATTTGTATACAATTTTGTTGACCAGTTAAACCTTTACTTTTGCCAACTCGATTAATTTGCAACCTTAAATATCAAAAACTGATTACCTGGTTTTAACTAGTTAATTTAAAAATTGTTTCACCATCAAGGACGCATTATTATGAGTGAATCAGAAACTGGATATCAATCATCCTCAGATTTGGAAGACTACAACCCAATCGAAGAAACAGCTGAAATGAGATCCATGGAACAGTATAGTGCTGATAACCTATCTATTATAGATCAAAATACTGATGGTATCAATTACAGCAACTCAAAAACTGATCTCATACCGGCTAGTAGAACATTCAGCTCTGATTTAATCTCCAACTATGATGATTTAGAACTGGAATACGATTCGTTTAGTGGTTCAATTACCGACTATGCTGATAAGCCAGTTGAGCCACCAGCTGTCGAAGTGGTTGAATCTAAATCAATGGGCTCATTAACTTGTGATACTACAGCAGAAACAGAGTATGACTCAACATTACATGAAGAAATAATACAAGAAGAACGGCCACCAAAAGAAACAAGTGCTGACCAAGACAAAGAAAATCAAGACATTCCAAAGTTATCAGTCATTAAAAATCGTGCGAGAGATACTTCAACGATTGATTTGGCCCAAATTGAAAAGTTTAGAAGAGTCTCATCGAAATTCACAACCATCAAAATTTCAGATCCGGTGATTGAAACTAAGTTAGTTGAACTAAACAAGCAATTTGATGATTTATCTTTGAAGATCCACAAAATTGATAAAGAAATTAAGTTCCTTGACACTATCATTCCTTTGTCATCTACACCAAGCTCCGGACAATCTTTTGAATTTAAAAAATTAAACTACGCTAGAGAAAAATTATTCGAAAAGTCCGAATTGTTAAAGAAGGAAAAGTATGAACTTGGTATTAAATTGAACGATAGATTCAAGAAGGTCTACGGTGTCAACGGTGCGGATAAAGCCCAATACTGGATCAGAGGTGTTAGTAGGTAGTTTTACTAGACGTTTGATAACATATAGACAATTTTGTATTTTATAATTTTTGAGTGTTCTTTCTTCCTGTTCTGATCTTACGACTTTTATAGTAGCCGTTTTCGTTTCCTCATCTCATTTGTTCTGCCTTTAAGCAGCTAACTGTATATTAGTCTTTTTTATATAAGTATAATAAATATTTATCTACATACGGAACTTTAATTTTTAGCTTTGAAAATAATTAATGGTATTTTAATTAGTGTATAGAATGAAAAAATTTATAAAAGAACGCGTAAAATAAAGTTAAGATAATAATGTATAAAAAAGGAATAGACGAATTGAACCAGCAACAAACAAACCAGGCGAAACAAACAAATAGCGGTAAATTAATCCTAATAAAAAAGACTCCAATGAATTGAAACGAAGTACCAAAGTGAAAATAAGAGTGTGAAGACCGGATGATAGGTTTAACAGGTTGAATGGTTTTTAACGTTTTGTAGTTCACCTTTCCAACTGAACAAATTAGCCATTTCAACGTGATGTCTAACACCATTGTCATCGAAAATGTGGCAACCGTACTTCTTCGCATAAGGAGGAGTATATAAATGTAATGAGATTGCAATTTCATCAGTTTTATTTGAGATGCGATGTAAACCAATATCATCCCTAATATGAGCAACTACATCTCTGTTCAAGTCGGTTGTCTTGAATGCAACCATATCGTGGTTGACTTCACCAGGATCTTCAAATAACTCTTCAGTTAAAGTACCCTTTAAGATTTTCATAACGCAATGAGCTTTGGCATGATCGTGGATGACTGAACCTTCACTTGGGTTCCAGACTAACAACAATAAATTGGCATTAACACCATCAATACCAAAGTCTTCAACACCGTTTCTAGTGTAAGGTCTATTTGGGTCTTCAAAAGCGAACTTCTCCCAATCCTTTTCGGAAGAAGTGTAAGCCTTCATTAACTCCATTAATTTCTTGTGATCAATTTCATGGGTCTCTAAAGGTTTGTCCACCCCTAAGATCTCGTTGATACTTAGGATCAATTCATCAAAAGTTAAAGAAGGGTTTTGTGGATAAATTTTGGAAGCTAATAATAAGTCACTTTGGACCGGGTTTAGTTGGGTTTGAGATTGAACTGATAACATTTTTTTGTTTTGTTTCAAAAGCAGGAGGAGTAAAAAGTTTCGTAAATATATTTGATTGAGGATCTCAACAGCGAGCAGGATGATTGTTTGGTGGGATCTGAATCTGGGGGCTAAAGCTGGAGATAACACTAGATTTGGTGTACAGTATTTGTGGCTTCTTGTTATCTACAGGTTTACAGAGGAAGAGGCCATAAAACGTAAGTAAGAGAGGGAACAAGAGGGGAATTTATAGATGGCGACATCTCAGTTGCAAATTGGCAACTATTTGTTGGGTTCACGTGATTGTATTTACTGGCGATTTCCCTTTTGGGGCTATGCATTTGGTGTCCGGTGTGAATATTTGCATTTCAAAGGCCACAGTCGACGATTGCGCAATCGGTTTATAGAGATTATGGCTCCGCTTCCTCTGGTTCTATAACTATGGCTTCTGTCCTAGATTATATAAGAACTGCAAGATCCACTAACAAGGAATTCTACTAAATCAAGAGTATGGACATGCCCCTATAAAGAAAGATCCTTAAATAGGAGTTCAAATAGAGGATAGAATAATTTGAATCCTATCTTTTTTCTTTGTCAATGGTGTTTGAAAATTTTTGTTGGGTCATTTTGGGAAATTATCATATGCTGAATACGTGTCATTTTCTAATAATAGGACAATGCGTCAAATAAATATTACCCTACCCTTGGATGCGTCATAAAATCCGAACCCCGAAGTGAGGAAGACTAGGGTAAAAGAAACCTCAGTTTAAAAAGATAAGAGATAAGAGTAACGAACCTTGAAATTATAAAATCCTGAGGGAAAATGGAGTTTGTAATTAATAGCAGACATGACATAAGTAGCAATTTCCTCTATATGCTGTCACAGTAATCTTCGATAATTGAATTGCTGAAGAGAACGGTATAAACAACAATCGCATCTACAATTTAAATATAAAAATTCAAAAAATAATTGCGGCTTCTGAGGATCGAACTCAGGACCTTATGAACTTCAGTCATACGCTCTCCCAACTGAGCTAAACCCGCAATTCATGAGTGTGTAATGAATTGGACACTATTCGATTTTGTCGTTCTTTTTGTGATAATTATTCTTAATTTATTAATTGTTAATTTCTCTTTTCAAAAGATTTAACTCTCTGTCCAAGGGAAAATCTCCTACTATATATAATAGAATACGATTGAAGACAAACTAAACTTCAATCACTAATAACTAACTATAAAACAATAAAAAGCAAATAGAAACAATAGAAAGATTTTACAAAAGAATTTTCGAGAAATCCAAAGAGGGGTTAAAATCAAGCTACTATTTTTAGCAGCTCGGAGTCGAATACCTTACAAGTGTGAAGGTTCAATACTTGTTTAAAACTGTTTAAAAGATATTAAGATCACAATTTTGTATGTTCTTTGATAATCTTTCAATCCAATCGATAGGAAGGAAACTAAATAGAATATCGAGGGCTGAGAAATCATTTATAGTCATTTATAGTCATTTCTAGTATCCCTACCTCTTAGTGGTATGAGTAGCACAGCTACCATCCAAGGTAGTTTAGTCGTGGATACCTCCTCGGGCTTATTAAAATAGTATTAGCTGCATACTAAGTGAGTTCAATTATTTAAGACTTGTGTAAGGTCTAGTGACTAGTTTGGTAACACACAATTGGATTAATAAACGTAATCCAATTGAAATAGATTCTATAAGTTAATAATATAACAAATAATAAAATCTCCTATTAAAAAGTTCTTATATGATTTTTATATATAAAACTCCCCGCCCCCCCTTCTTCTAAAAGAGTTCCATTGTAACTTCTTCAGAAATAAAAAGAGCACAAAAGGTGGTGTGTTAGGGACTGGGAAATAGGGTGGATACCTTACAGAGTTGAACTTCTGATATACTTTTTATGAGGGATTTGTTGCCTATGTTGGGGTAGCCTTCAATTATGTAACTAACAAATTTAATTTATTTTTTGTATTTTCTTATATATCTTCAACTGACTTTTAGTATCTTATAGCTGTTTTAAAGTTTTATCTCATTAATAAAAATTAAAACCAGTTTTTGATCTTTTTCAAAGGGATTTGCTTCAGTACTTTTGCAAAAATGATTCGAGCTGGTGTTTTTACCTGCAATGTGTGACACACGTTGACGTTTATTTTTGTTAAAGCTCTGGTCAACATAGATAGGAAATGTGCATAATTTCAATATAAAAGATTAGCAACTTAGTGTCTTTCTGATAATCTTTATAGGGATCCATCTGTGTTTTATGTTTGTTCTCTTGATGAAATATAGATAGCTAGTGGAGGTGAGCCCGTTCACCCCACGGTTCGGCAAACGCGCGTCGTCGTTTATCCTCAACAACGGGTACAGGGTCGTGGCACAAAAAAGTTCTAATATGTTGATTTTTAGACTAGAAAAATATAGTTACAATACAATCTCAGTGGTGTTCTTAACTGCAACGTGGAACTTTTGCTGGTCTAATCTAGTATCACAGTTCCATAGTTCACTAACATTGAACCACAAATTACCTATAGGATAATAGCAATCTTTAAAACATAAATAGCAATCTATTGAATATGCACAGTTCGCAGGTCCTTCTCATATCAATACTTCTTGTTCCATTTGCACAAGCCGACTTTTTCCAAAATATGTTTGGCCAACGAGGCCATCATCAAAGTCAGCAACAGCAACAACAGTTTGACTATCAAGCTAATCAATTGAAGTCACAATGTAACAAATACTTGTGCTCAGAAACATTCTCATGTGTCAACTCACCAGTCGACTGCCCTTGTCCATTCCCAGACACACAAATGAAGTGTATTCTCCCTGACATGAAAAACTATGTTTGTATAGCTAAAGTGAATCCAGTGGATGCAAGAGAGTTTAATGGTGAAGTGAGAGATTGTAAGTGGGTCGAAAAAGCTTGGAAAGGGTTGGTGTAACTGGGTGTGAAAGAGTCCTTTTTAAAAAAAACTTGCTAAAATTGTAAGAATTACGCTTCTTTTCAAGGTGTTAAAACCACGTGGTAAGTTTTATAATCTAATTTATACATAGATATGTGATTTATTTCTTCATATTTTATACATTAATATACAACATCTAAAAAAAATGAAAGGTCGGTTTGCTTAAAGCCCTTCTCTTGTATTTGTAAAATGTCGCCTATCACTCTCTTGTTCTACTAGGGGACCACCTTTTATAAATCATTTCATTGATTTGGTAACTCTTTAGCAATTCAAACATTGAATTCAAATCGCCATCTTTCAATGAATTCCATAAAACAGTGAATTCAGAAGTTTCTGGTACTTCGACGTAAGCTATTATCATGGATTTTTTGACAACTCCTACAACCCTACTAATTGACGCATAATATTTCCAGTCTTTGACTTCGTTATTCAACGATATATTAATGGTGAACTCAGCATGTTGAAATGGTGGACCTCTTTCATATAATATAAAGTCAGAGGAAAATTTCAAGCCTGATTTAACACACCATCCTAGCGATCTGTAATGATAATAGACCACAAACCATATAACGAATTTGTTATCAGGTCGAATTGGGCCATATTCAGAGGATAACTGTTTGAATAGCTCGACAGGTTGATAATAGTAATCAGTTTCCTTGTTTTTAATTTTTATGGAATCGATAATGAGTAAGAATAGAGCTTCCATAGGCATTAGTTCTAAGTATTCCAAACTTTGAACGCTATTATCACCATTGATAATTTCCTTATCTTCAAATCTTAGTTTCACCTTATCTGAAGTTTGTTTGCTGGATTCTGGAAGAGCTTTATTGATTAAACTATGTTGGTCTGTAAGCTCGTGTCTCTTAACCTCGAGTTCTCTTAATTTTTCAAAGTCGCTCAATGCTTTGTAGTTCTTCTCCAAGTCATCAAGTTTTTTTCTCTCTGCTTTGAACTCACTTCTTACTTTTCTTCTGTACTTCACAATTTCTTCACTCGTAACAGACTGATCGTTTATATTTAGTAATCGTCTTTCAGTTCTTTCTAACCAAGTTGGTTCTGATCTTGAAAGCACACCTTTCCCAAAGAACCCAAAATTCCAAAGGTATTCCATATCAGAGTCAGATTTAGTCATGAAAGTAAAGTTCTCGTAACTGATCTCAACTGCATTAGCCCTAGTTTTGGTCATTTGTCTTATGAATGAATAGATTACAATAAACCATGATAATGGATTATGAGGAATTAGTTCGGGGAGTTGAATTATCTCGATGGGCAGTGGCTTTGAGTACCTTAGTTGCAGTTCAGACCTACGTTTAGGTGGCATTTGAATAGAGAAATAACAATAACTAAGAGTAAAAAATGTTAGTTTATATATCTTAATATTAAAAAAAATTGTTGTCTTAAAATAGGTATTGCTTTTGTTTTATTGTTTGGTGTTTAGAGGGCTTTAAGCTTGAGGAAATTTCAGATACCGTTGTAGTCATTTGTGCTCACATAGTAAATTCAAGCAACAAGAAAATATGTCATCATCACCAAAATCCCAAAACTAAGTGCTACTAAAAAACAATTTCAAAAACACCTTTACATTATTGAAGAGAACTTTATACAAAATGATTGGTCGAAACATACCCTTTAATGTATCTCGTAGAGACTTGCTCTATGAAACGATTAGTTCAGGAAGTAGGTGAAAGGAATGAAATAAAGTCTTCACCTAAACACTTTTAAGTCATTATCTAGCACTTGAGTTTCAATTGATAATACTTTTTTTCGAGTAGTTTAGTATATACGTCCAATTGAAGGAAAAGAAATCTGTTAGTATAAAGAACAAGATAAATATAACCAGCAAAAGTGAGTAGCTAGATATGAATTATTTATAGCTGGGTTCAGGAAAAATTTTCCAGACTTCAACGGGTTTTGAGAGTAACACTGTGCGGCTGCCATGAGGGAAAGTTTTTGGGGGTTGAAAATACAAGTTTATGAAGATAATTCAAGGCTAGGCAAGGACGGAAGAGGGTAGTATACGATGTATTACAATGTTTAACACAATCATTTACTAACAGCACTAATAGCTCAGATTTTATTGCTTGATAATAAAATTGGATTTAAAGACTGTCCCCTTTGGCGGAGCCTAGCCTAAAACAACAACCCAAAAAAGGGATCATTTATTCGTGATAGATTGATGCAGAGTCTTGAATTCTCTGTTTGGCTTTGAAGAAAGTTTTAATATTACACCTTTACTAGATTATTAAAGTTCAAAAGCAAATCTTCGTACCGATACTTTGCTAGGGATACCTAATTGAATGCAGATTAACAGAATAAGACTCTGAGCGTATACACTTCTTTCGTTGCTTCATTTGTACCCAGAAATACCTTTTCAGTGAATTGAAATAGTCTCTATAATGTTAAGTTCCTGTAAATTTATTAGAAGCACAGAATTTGGATTATTTGATTTCTTGATCAAAAGAACAGAAAAAAAGAACGATTGACTATTTCAAAGGTGAGGATTTTATAAATTTTTAACATTTATGAATCGTTCACAACATAACATACTCAGTCAACGTAAATGTAAACCTGGAATATTTATATTTTCATTTTCAAAAATAAAGGAACAACTATGAATGACCAAGCAGATGTTCCGACATATGTGGATTCTCTTTCCTGGCGTATTGTGTTCACAAAATAATCAAACTACGACAAATTTTAACCGTGAAAGTATTTTCAAGTTAACTATCAACAACAATGACAATGACAATACCAAAGTTGTTCAAAAGGAGGATAGTTGTAAACCACGTTTTACTTTGATTTTTACAACAGACCCAGAACCGCGATAAACCCCGAAGAACGTTTTCCTGGGTTATAGATGCTTAATAAAATAAACCTCCAAGCGCAACCTTTTTAAATTCTAAATACATATTTTTAAACTAGCGCTTTAATTAATTGTTCAAATTTAATTTCTTAACATTAGTACCTTCTACAGAGAAAAATCAATTGAAAGCCAAATCTGAGAAAAATTGTCCTTTTGGGTGACGTTTGAGCCAATAACGCCGATACATGTTTGTGGGCCAGCGTGTAATTTTTGAGTCTGTAATGACTTGGGCACACTATTCGTCTTGGTCGTATTTTTGGGGATCCTTTTAACCTTAAGATTGATATTTTATTGCTTATCTCCCTTTTTCTTTGTTTGTTCTTCCTCTTTTCAAAAGATTGAACTCTCTATCCAAGGGAAAAACCCCAAATATTTATAATAAAATATGATTGAAGACAAACTAAACTTCAATCACTAATAACTAACTACAAAACAATGAGAATAAGAGAAAAATCGCGCTAAAGAATTTTCTAAAAACCAAAAGAGGGATTGAAATCAACTTCCCATTTTGAGCCACTCAGCGTTCGATCCCTTACAGAAACTTGAGAGGGATCGATAGTTATTTAAAACTTATTCTGTAATAGAGTCGAGAGATATTACTAGTAAAGGATGATTAGGTAAGATACTGAAGATACTGATGAATGATAGGTGTAAAGGTTTGAGGTTAACGAACCTTTACGCCAAACCACATTTCGCTAAAGGGGT
>JAHDIT010000164.1:0-24124 GCA_019232045.1 Ogataea degrootiae
GGTAAAACCTATAATGCTTTGAAAAGATTGGAAGAATGTTCAAGAGGTTATTTCGCAGGTCCACTAAGATTATTGGCTACAGAAGTCTATTAAAACGACTAAATCAGTTTAAATGAATTGCCGCCATCTTCAAAACAGATTGTCGCTTGTCAAATCCTGCTTTTCTTATTCTGTCGCAATGACCCGATTTAGAAACCTAAACCGCACCGCACCGCAAGAGCACTAAGTTTTGTCTAGCTATGATTTAAACCCTGCTGGCAGTAATTATTGTGCAAGGCTACCTGCAACTAATCCTCATTTGAGGGTCGTTTGGGTATTCATCTATCGAAAAATAGAAAACTATGACGCTAAAAAGGTTACGCATACTTGATAGATACTGAATATATACAACCTTTGTCTCTAACATATGTTGAGACGCTGTGCTATTTGCCATTTTCCATTTCCACTCGAGAACCACAGCGCCACCCACCCGCACACTCACAAAGCCCATATGTAAACTATCAGCGAAGCGATTAGCAGAACCCCAGCGCCAAAACAACGCGCCTGTTGTGATATTATCTGTATGGTACAACATTACCTATGTCATATGAGGCGCGTGTGCGCGATAGATTCTGATCATTGAGCGTACAGATCTTAGTCTCTGATCTGAACCTGAAGGTATTTAAGTTGGTGAGAGCTTTCTTACTCAATAAAGCATGTTCTACTTCTAGTCCTATTTTAGTAATCACATTTATAGGTTTTCACTATTGAATAAGAATTATACATTTTTCTATTACAGTATAGAACCTGGTTCGTGGCTCATCATAGACTATTACTTAATTTATAGTCATTATGGATGTCCATCTAGGTAGTCTTCCTCTTTAACATTGTCTTCCTACAACATATAATGACTATCCGCTTTATATATATCAACACCGCCAACAATATATGTATTCAACACCGCCCTTTAATCAGAGTTGACATAACTGATTACGTAACCACAAAAATTATTGATCTGCTGAAAAAAATTTCAAAAAAATTATTTTCAATCTATTAGCTTTGTATAGATCTTGAATCAACTTGTTACCTTAGGATACCATAGCTGTATAACAATTTTACCTCCAGGAGTTTACATATAAATAGCAACCACTATGGCAAGAAAAGTCAAGAAGGTTACGAGAGAAGAGCAAAGAAAAACAGTTCAAGCTTTTGAAAAGGAACTGCAAGCATTGAAGCAAAAGATAGACGACTATGACATCAAGGCTGACAAGAACGTCACAAAGTTTGATCAGCTACCTATCAGTAAAAATACCCTACGAGGAATAACTGAGTCCAGTTTTATCTCCATGACTGACATTCAAAAAGAATCCATCCCTCTCGCTTTGAAAGGTAATGATATTTTAGCAGCTGCCAGAACTGGTTCTGGTAAGACATTATCGTTCGTGATTCCAGTGATTGAAAGATTGGTTCATGAAGGTTGGAACGAGTACGATGGTGTTGGTGCTTTAATTATTTCACCAACCAGAGAGTTGGCTATGCAAATCTATGAAGTCCTATTGAAGGTCGGCAAGCATAACACTTTCTCCGCTGGTTTAGTCATTGGAGGTAAAGATTATGCCTATGAGAAGGATAGAATTGGTAAAGTTAACATCTTAATTGGTACCCCTGGTAGATTATTACAGCATATGGATCAATCGTCTACATTGAATTTGAACAATTTACAATGTTTGGTTTTAGATGAAGCCGATAGAATTTTGGATATGGGTTTCAAAAAGACGTTGGACAGTATCGTTAGTAATTTACCACCTGATAGACAGACCTTATTATTTTCAGCTACTCAAACAAAATCTGTGCAAGATTTGGCAAGATTATCATTGGTGAATCCAACATATATAAACACGTCAAGTGACAGTGATTCCACCACCCCTGACTCTTTAGAACAATCTTATATTGTGACTAAACTACCTGAAAAGTTGGATATCCTATGGAGTTTCATGAAATCCCATTTAGATTCCAAAATTTTAGTTTTTGCTTCGTCTTCAAAGCAGGTCCATTATATATACGAATCATTCAGAAAACTGCAACCGGGTATATCATTAATGAAACTACACGGGAGACAAAAGCAAAAGGCAAGAATTGAAACAACAGTTAAGTTCAGTCAAGCTCAACATTGTTGTTTATTCGCCACTGATGTTGTCGCCAGAGGTTTGGATTTCCCTGCTATCGACTGGGTCATTCAACTTGATTGTCCTGAAGATGTTTCAACCTATATTCACAGAGTTGGTAGATGTGCCAGATTTGGTAGAGCTGGTAAGTCCATGTTAATGTTAACGCCAAGTGAGGAAGAACCATTTTTGAAGAGGTTAGAAAGCAGAAAGATTGATATCAAGAGATTAACAATCAAGGGAGCCAAAAAGAAGAAGATTCAAGATCAATTACAATCATTGTGTTTCAAGAGTCCCGAGTTAAAGTACTTGGGTCAAAAAGCATTTATTTCTTATTTCAAATCTATATATATTCAAAATGATAAAGAAGTGTTTGATGTTACCAAACTGCCACTGGACGAATTTGCCAAGTCTCTTGGTCTACCAGGTGCCCCAAAAATAAAGCTATTAGAAAAAGCCAAAGATGGCAAACAAAAGAAATTCACCGAAGAAGAATTATTGAGACTGAAAGAAAAGAAGAACGCATCAAGACAGCTGTTATCGCTATCCAAAGCCGATGATAATGGTGAAATCCAAGAGAGCACTAAGGTTAGAACTAAATACGACAAGATGTTTGAAAGAAAGAACCAATCTGTTTTGTCTGAACATTACTTGAAGATGACTGGCGAAGGTGGGAAAGCGACTACTGGTGACGATGGTGATGATGAAGATGATTTCATGTCAGTCAAGAGAAAGGATCACGAATTGAAGGACGATGAAGTCCCACGTCTAGATATGATTAACACTTCTAAGAGAGCTACCAAGAAGGCTTTATCTAAGAAACTGACTGCTAAATCTGCAAGCTTGGGAAACAAATTGGTCTTTGACGATGAAGGTGTTGCTCATCCGGCCTATGAGTTAGAAAATGAAGAAGACTTCCACAAGGAAGGACCAGCGTCTAAATTAAAAGAAGAATACTTGACTAAAGAAAAGGAAGCCATGACCACTGCCGATGCTGAAGATAAGGATATTGCCAAGGAAAAGAAACAGGAAAAGAAGAGGAAAAGAAAGGAACTTGAAAGAATGGCAATGGAAGAAGAGTACGAATCGGGTAGCGACGATGACAACGAAGAAGGACCTTACTTGGTTACCTTGGGTAAGGGCTCAGATGCTGAATCGGATGCTGATTTGGATAAAGATTTGGAGCAATCCGAAGAGAGTGACGAAGAAGAAAGACCGAGAAAGAAGACCAAGAAATGGTTCGAGAAGGATGTTCAACGTGACAATTCATCTGATGATGACGAGGGTGTCATTGAATTGGAACAACCGGAAACTATTGACGACTTGGAAGCATTAACAGAAAGATTATTACAAGGTTAGGTTGCTTTCTCGTTGTGTATTTGAAAAGTAGCATATATATCGCAATTTGTATGAATAGATTTAATTAGTTATAAGTTAGGCCCGCTTTGTAGTATGCAGAACTGTGGCCCAATCAACTGGAATATTATAGCTAAATATGAAGGGACAAGTTCTCTTTCATCACTATTTAAAAGGGAAGTTTATAGGAATTATTAATCGTGGACAAAAAAAGGGTACCAAGGTGATACCACAAATCTATTGAACTAAAACATCTGAAGGGGAAAACAGAAGAAAGGGGGAAGAGAAATAGTAAAGGTCAATAAAGTGAATATAGAATATACATAATAACGTTACCATTCTCAGTCTATGACATATACACCAATTTATCGGTATATTTTAAAAAACAATCTCATACACTCATTCAGTAAACAAAGTTGAACCACGGGTATTAAACATGCAAGCATTAAAAACGCAACAGACCACAAGCACACGGCTTGGCTTAAACGGAAACACTATAGCCGTAGGTGTAACTGCTGGTTCTCTTTTTGTATGCTTTTCTAACTTCATCGGCAATCCAAACAGTACTGGTTAAGAAGATCAAGTAGGTTAAGTCACCAAAACTCAAAGCTTCAGTTTGGAAGATGGCTTGGAAAAATGGAATGTAAATGGCACATAATTGACCAACCAACGATCCACCAACAGCATAATTGAACATGGAGTTCTTTAAACCAAGTTCAAAGACAGATTTGGTAGAAGATCTACAAGCCAAGGCATTGAACATGTCAAATAACACAAAACAGGTGAAGGTCATAGTAGTGTCTCTTCTTGTAACAGAATCACCCATTTCTCTAACATAAACGAACATGGTACCAAAAATGACAATAAGGGCAGATTGCATAACTCTTCTCAAAACAGCGGAAGTTAAAACATTATCGTTACGGGATCTTGGTGGCTTGCTCATAACCTCTTGATCAACTGGTTCAACACCTAATGACTGAGCAGGAGGACCATCCATCAAAATATTAATCCATAAAATTTGCATAGCGTTCAATGGGTTTGGTAAGTTGAACAAAGTAGATAAAGCAATCAATGATAGAGCAGCAACAGATGTAGATAATTGGAAAGTCAAGAAATTTTGAATGTTGTAGAAGATACCTTTACCTTCTCTAATAGCGTGTAAAATGGTACTGAAATCATCGTCAGTTAAAACCATGTCAGCAGCTTCTTTGGCAACATCAGTACCATTCTTACCCATGGCGATACCAATATCAGCTAGCTTCAAAGCTGGTGCATCATTGACACCATCACCAGTCATAGCAACAATATCCCCTCTTAGTTGTAAAGCCTTAACAATAGCAACTTTATGTTCTGGAGTGGTTCTTGCAAACACAGAAACGTACTGGATGGCTTCAGCTAACGCATCTTCGGACAATGAATCAATTTTATCACCAGTCATAACACATCTTGAAATATCAGTCAACGGCATACCAATCTTCCTTGCTATATTAGTAGCAGTGGTTTCACTATCACCGGTGATCATGATAACGTGAACCCCACCTCTCATCAAAGAGGCAATCGATTTGCTGACTTGTGGCCTTGGAGGATCGTTCATACCCATCAGACCAAGGAAAACCAGGTCAGAAGGTTCATCATCAAATGACTTTGAGTTTTTAGCAAACGCTAAAACTCTCAGACCATCATCAGCCAAATCATCAGCCATTTTTAAAACTAACTTTGAAATATCGTCGGTAAGTGGCTTAATTTCGCCATCTTTGGTAATATACATTTTTGACATTTCGATGATTTTTTCAACAGCACCTTTAGCGAAAGTTTCACACTTGTTTTTATCGCCCAAATTGGAACAGATGGCCATATATTTTCTAGATGAGTTAAATGGTAGTTCTTTTGATCTAACTCTAGTGTTTCTGGCATCGTCTAAACCGAAACAATGTAATGATTCAATGATAGCAATATCGGTTGGGTTTCCTAGGTGTCTTTCCTTTTCGACAGAGTATCTAGCGTTGTTACAAAGGTTACCTGACTCCAGTAAAGCTCTAACATCTTTACTCAAATACTTAGCATAATTACCGTGCTTATCGATATCCAGGTGTGTTTCATTCATATCAACAGTCCAAATCTTGTTCACAGTCATGTGGTTTTGTGTTAAAGTACCTGTTTTATCGGAACAAATAACGTTGACTGAACCTAAAGTCTCAACACTTGGCAGTCTCTTAACAATAGCTTTTTGCTTAGCCATTCTTAGGACACCTAGAGCCAAAGTAACAGCAACAATAATAGGTAAGCCTTCAGGAATAGCAGCAACAGCTAAAGAAACTGAAATTTGGAACATATCCAACCACGATCTACCTTGTAAAACGCCGATTAATCCAATAACACCAATGACAGCAAAACTGAAAACCGATAATTGTTTACCTAATTTATCCATGGCATTTTGTAATGGAGTCTTTGGCTTTTCAATTGAGGACATCATGGCAAAGACACCACCGAACGTGGTCTTGACCCCAGTGGCAATAACAATACCGGAACCGTGGCCATCTCTAACTAAAGTACCCATGAAAGCAATATTGAGTCTTTCACTGGTAGACGTTAGTGTGCTTTCAACTACTTCAACATGTTTTTGACACGGTTTGGTCTCACCAGTTAAGTTACTTTGATCGATTGTAAGGTGAACGGCTTCAGTTAATCTAACATCAGCAGGAATTCTATCACCAACTGAAAAATGAATTAAATCACCAGGGACCAAAGTGGATGCGAGCACTGTTTCTGTAGAGTTGTTTCTAGTTAAATGAGCTTGCTCTGGAACCAATTTGTTCAATGCTTCTAATGATTTTTCGGATCTATACTCTTGAACAAACCCGACAGTGACAACGATCAATATAGCAACTGTAATACTAACTGCATCATCAATATTACCCATAAAGAAGCTGATTGCCGCAGAACCTATCAATAGCATAATCATTGGATCACCATAGAATGTGGCTATAAATTTAAGATAGAGAGGCTCATCTTCTTCACCTTCCAATTCATTGTAGCCATGGATCGATCTTCTTAGAGAGATATCTTGTTGGTTGCATAAACCTTTGGTTAGATCAGTGTCCAATTCTTGAACAGTTTTCTCGATGGACATAGTACAGAATCTTGAGGAGGCTGAGTTGTGAGATCGTTGGCGTGGTTCATCCGAAATAGTGTCCATGTCCAGAGATTCAGTACGATCTTTCTCTGATGTGAGTTTAGCTGAAAATGGATTCTCTGAAGTCATTAGGTCTCTCTTGGTGTATGATCAGTTAAATAAAATCTATATGAGACCACAACCAGTTTCTCTCAACACTCTAATAAGTATCAAGGTAAGTATATGTTTGCTATTATCTGGTATGAAAAGGAAGATCAGAGAACCAATGGTAAGTAGTTAAGCTAGAGAGCAGTGAAAAATGTATAATAATATATGTGTGGATTCTGTCTCTATATACTCACAGGGCTGTTTGTGTGTCCTGTTCCTGTTCTGTCAATGTGTCTTTTCTGTTTCTCGCTTAATAAACAGTAGCCAGCGGCGGATCCTTTAGCCATTCTCATTCTGCGCTGATCGATGCGTCGATTTTACGTAGGGGCTGCGTAACCATTCACAAGGCGCAAGGTGGGAAACTTGCTCCCTTTTTGTGGGGAAGGGGGGAGACACTCCGGTTTATCAAAAAAAATACACTAATTTAAGTAGAACTAACTATACATTGACCGTGTTTTCAATAGACTTTAAAAACGTCTTCTTGCTTCCTATTCCTGAACCAACATTAGCATTTTCCAAATTGTCAACTAAAGAGGACGGATCGGGCACCGAACCACCACTCACCATATCTCTAACTTTAGAACTAGATCTCAAGGCCTTGATGATGGAATCTTTGCTCTTTAATTGTCTCTTTAAGTCAACAATTTCCTCTTCTTGTTCTTTCAGAAGCTCGGGTATAGCAGCAGTCATATCACTATCCACTGCCCGTGGATTTTGGTTCAAACTTTTTTGGAATTCAGATTGTTTCAACTGTTGCTCTAAATGAGTGATATATGACTTCATTTCCTCTATTTGAGCTAGTTGTTGTGTATGATAGGTTTCCAACTTGAAAACAACTTCATTGATTCTGGGATCAGCTAAGTCTAACTGTATCAACTGTTGTAAATGTTCATTGTTACCAATCACTGAATTCATGTTTTGGGTATCGTTTAATCTTTTCAAGTTTTCAACTTGTTCGTTGAGAATCTTATTTTCGGCCGTTAGTTGTGCTACAACTTGGCCGTTCACCTTAATATCATCAGTGGTGGTAGTATGGAGTCTTTTTGTATTAGGAGAAGGCATAGTTGGTTCAGATTTCTGTTCTTTTTGTAATTGTTCAATTTCTTGTTTTTGTCTTTCATTCTCCTGCATCAATTGCTCGATGAACTTATCTTTCTCAACAGAACCAGTGAATTCATTCTTCTTCACATTCATCAAAATGTTTTTGGCTCTAGAAGCAAATCTCAAAGTGTTGATAGTTTCAGCAATAGTGCTCTTGGACAAATGGATGGTGCAAAGAATTGAAACAATAGAGTTACCACTTAAAGAAGGTTGAAGAAGTCTAGTTAATTTAGAGTCTCTGTAAGGGATATGGTTCGAAGATCCTTGAGATAACTTTGATATAACCGTACTCAAAGCCAATAGTGATTTATTAATAAAAGAACCTTCTTTTCTTCTTTCCAATTGGGATGTGCCCCTTTCGGATCCGGCCAAATCACACAGGCATAGAGTGGAGTATTTTTCTAAGCCTGTTAGATTGTCCTTCACTCTTATTCGGATTAATAAGACAGCATGAGATCTGGACGATCTAGCATTGAAATCAGTACCACCGGTTTTTCTTATCGAGTCACCTTGGTCAATTGCAGACAGAAGTTCATCTTTAGAAAAGACGTCATACTCTGTCAGTCCAACAACTTTGACACCATGTAGAGAATCGTCTCTAATTCTTAAATCATCCGCAGCGTTTGAGACTGCACCCAAGCTATTTTTCAATGAGTTTGCAGATTCAGGGTTAAGTAAATCAAACAACTTCTCGTTATAGATCTCCAAATAAGAACATGAAATCTTGTAATCTTTCCTATCTTCAGTTGCCTTTTCAAAAATTTGGTTAGCACACATATGAATCAAACCAGCTTCAGATTTTGTACCTTGCATGGAATAAGTCTTCCCTGAGCCTGTCATACCGTAAGCGAAAACAGTACCGTTGTAACCATCCAAGCATTGGGAGACAACTGGTTCGACTGAATTACTGTAAACTTCCAAGTTTTTAACCATCGGCTCAAATACGTTGTCAAAGCTAAACTCACCAACTTCGTCGTTGAAGATAGAGTTTGAATACTTATTGACTGTCCAGGAAGTGTTTGTACTTCTGTGTTGCTCGTCTAGTGGTCTTGGTCTGACGGCAACCTTGATTGTTCCCGTGTACGTAACGTTGTTATTTGATGTTGATGAGGACGAAAAGCTTAATGAACTTGAAGGCCTGGACACCATCTGTGAGGTTGATGCTCGCGCTGGGGTAGATATATTAGCTAATGATGATCTTGCTCTTAGTGTACCAGTTGATGAATTTCCAGTATCGTTGATTCCAATGTTTGACGCTCTTGGTGTCATTGGTCTCCGTATAGCGGAAGATGGAGTTTTGGCATTGAAAGAGGCCATAGAAGAGCCAGGTCTTATTCTTGTAGTTGATGTTGGAGGCTTTTGATGTGGTGTCTGTGCTATCGATAGTCTACCTGATGCTCTTGTTGGAGTTTGGTCCCCATATCTGTAAGGAGAAGATGCTGCTGATGACGGCGTGTGCGCAAATTGTGCCATTGTCTACGTGTCTTGGGCGTTACAAAAAGTTTTTAAAATATATGACTGGTCATAACCGGTATTATAGATATGGTTAGTCAAATGAGAAAGAGAGTGCTCTTGATAGTTGAAAGAACCGAAACTGGTCTTACTGAGTTGATCTCCGTAACGCACCACAAAATTCAAAACACGATCCAAATTAGTTTTTAACAACCGGAGTGTGTTTACAGATTTCCGTTTCGGGAAAAAGACTAGATATGCACTTGCCACAACGTTCGCCACACTATAAAGATGGCGGTGTCAAGGGAGTTGTACCCCCTTTTTCTACACAGATCCACGCATATTATGATGGGTGCATTACATTATGCATATATACAAGAGGTAAGTATAGTATATACACTATATGTCGACACTTATTTCACTCCACTCAGCAACAAAGCATTTATCTGAACCTGAATTTCTAATAATGAATGCATTGTTCTTAGTGTCCGCACGAGCAACCTCAGCGTCCACAAACCCAACACCCGTTCCACAACCGCTAGTCAAGTTGAAAGTAGCACTAGTTACAAATCCAATCAAATTTTCCCTACTAGGACATGGTAATGCAGTTGATTTATTTTTACCCGTAATTGACTTCTTTTGAGAGCGTGCATATTCTAGCCAAGCTGCGTGGTGTGATCTTGGAATTCTATAAATTCGTGCACTGTCCCTTGGATGGCCCTTGTTCAAACAAACAAAACTAATTGGGACCACAGGAAGTTGTGGAATATCCTTTGATGTTAGCTTTAGCTCATCACGAGTGACACTCGGTATTGTTTTCAGAGATTTTGGTTGTAGTTTTATTGGAAGTTTTGGGTATAGAGGTTTGCCAAAAGCAATCTGTTCTTCGTCAGCTTTTTTCACATCTTTGACAGCTTCAAAAACGTCTTTCTTACAGTTTATCACTCTTTCAAATCTTTCATCAAAAACCGCCTCAACCTCCCTCTCCACAGCTGGAACTTTGTTCAAACCTAGCCTTAAGACTTGCAAATATCTCCAATCACAACCAAATGGTGATCCAACTTCTCCAATTTCATGCCCAATTTTCAATTTATCATAGTGAACCCTCTTACTTTTTGGTCTTTTGTTCCACTTCTTAGCCAGTTCATCCATCTTAATTTGATTCTCGGCGAATCCTGCTCTGGTGAAAACATAATCACCGAACCCTAAGCCACCTTTCTCAAAGCTCAATTGATTCATTTGTTTCAATCCCCCAACCGATAAATGAGGAACGTGAACAAGTTTGTACCAAAATGGAGTCATCCAAAACCAAGGTACAAGTAATTGATAACCGTCTTGTAATTTCAGGATTGTAACTGGAATTGGTGTACCACTGCTTATTAAAGGGGATTTGGTTGCTGAAGGCAAAGCCATGAGTTTCCCCAATGTTTTCAAACTTCTTTGAGCAGTATAAGAAGATTGACGGCCGCTTGGAGTGATTAGATTATTCAAGCACTCCGAGTCAACGCCGTTACCATTTTTGATCTCAATTATACAATCCAGAATTTTGTCTGCGTTATTGTCCTTCACTGAGCCTGGAGTCACTGGTTTGTTCCAGAACCTTGGGTCTGCAACGTCAAATGAAAAAAATGAACCAGTTGGAATTGTTGTCAAATCATTCAATCTACTGAAATTTCTCCATAGCTGGTAGGATTCGTCTTCTAATTCACCTCTGTTGCATGGATGCAAAATAGATGATAAGGCCAATAATGATTTAGGGCCAGTTAAATGAATTGACCCAATAGAATACCTACAGTCATGAAGAATTATACTCGGAAATTGGGTAACTTCTTTGAGTAAATGGTCCATAATAACGTCATAAGTTGAAGGATGGATTCTAATAACACATTTCTGGACTTGAGAAATTAAATCATCAAACCAAACAATAGTTGATTTCCCAAGCACTTCATCACCTATGTTAATTAGCCCTTCCCATGCCCTTCCACGTTTGAACCACTTTTTCTTTGTAGCCGATCCATTTGTCAATTTGGACACAATATCAATCAATGCACTGTTTGATTTTGAGTTAGCAGTGTAATGACTGTTTAACACAATCGTGTTGATGTAAGAAGTATCAAAGGCAACACAACCCTTCAACCTACTTTGCCTACTTGTTCTTCTAAAGCATTTCATCGTAGGAGCATTAACTAAATTCCAGCCCCATAGTTTAACCATCTTGGCTCTTTTAGCATGCCAAACATGTGTCGGTAACCATTTAAACTTAGTTTGTCTATTTGAATATCTTAAGGATGTTACTTTTCCGATACCCCCTTTGCAATTAATACCCGTATTGTCATATGATCCAACTGTGTTGTTCATTTTGAAAGTGAACTGTTTCTGCTGTCTGTATTCTCGTTCCGCAATTGATCCTTTTCTTATTGTCTCCGGTAATTTCTCCGGTTTTGTTGTTTGAATTTCGAGGATTCTTTGTTGCATAATTTTCAATTTGTTTCTCATGTTCATATTCTTCACGTTGATCAACTCTCCGGTTATTAAATGACCAGATAACTTGTGCTTACCAGCATATTTCAACAATTTGGATTGTCTCTTCAGATGGTACAATTCTCTCCCTCTTGGTTGCTTTGACTTGACAGGTTTCCCTTTTGGATCAACACCTTTGGTTTCCTTCCCGGACTCTTTCAGTTGGTTAGTAAGTCCCATTTCTCTCAATGCTTTGGTTCTTAGTCTTTTTGGTATTCTACGGACATTATGACTTGCCGTTCTTCTTCTCATTTCACGTGGCAGGCTTTGAAATACTCTCGTGGAGGATGAGTGACGGGATCTTAACTGAGACTGTTCGAACTCGTTAATTTCAAACTTTCTTGAGGTTAGAAAACTTTCAACGTCTAATTTGTTAGCGACGTTGTCTCTGTTAATTACATTTGCATTCTTGTTTGTAATATTAGGATTTGTAAAAGATGGATCTGTTAACTCTGTTCTTATCTGTCTAGAGTTATACAATTTTGTTCTTTTGTGGGTGAAGTTATTGTTCACATTGGGAGATGGATAGCTTCGTTTGATAGCTCTCTGGGGAAGATCAAGTTTTGGAGGCATGGCTGACTGCTAACTGTGAGAGCAGTAAAAAGATTGACCAATTTGCTATATGAGTTATCGCCTTAGTTGAGTATGCTTGAAACTTGTATTGAATTAAATCGGTTTGTACTGTAGATTCAAACTTAGACCTGAACTTACCAAAACATAGATAAATTTTTAAAGTAGGGCGGACTTTAAATTTTGAAAGTGAGCTGTAAGTATTAGAGGTTCGAGGTGTGACATTTTTAAGGTCTATGGGAGCCTCCACTGCCTTGAAACTCACGGTGGCATATGTCTTGAGAGTAGATATACAACAGATAAAAAGCATCAAGCAATGTTGTTATGATAAATACATAAATCACTATAGCGACAATGCTGATAAATTTGGAAACCTGTGATTTGTCATAATTAAAGAACTATTGTAAAGATGCAAACATCAATGATTCTCATAATTCTAAAAATTTAGAATAATTGGAGAACATCCAGTAAAAGAAGGGGGCAAGATTAAACGTGACTTAAATTCAATTTTCAACAGTCATCTGTTCTTATCTTTATCCCAAGCATACAGTAAATAAGATATAGTGGAATAGGCGAATCAAGGCATCTCTAAAATAAAAGCAGGTTTATTGATTGTGAAGTTTTCAAGTTTCCGATTTCTTGCGGCTCAAAGTGTAAAAAGGACAGTGCGGCTCACTTTATTTAAAAGAATCCTTCCAATCAGTCAACTTCAACCTCTTTGCAAGCCCATGAAAATAATATTGTCCAGCCAATTAGTAATTTGTATTAAAAAGTTAATAGAGAAGTAAAAGCTTAATAAATGAGAGAGCCGTAAGTAAATTAAGCACGAATATAGAAAACCAGATATATAAAGAAATCAAAAGAGATACCCCAATGGTTGAATAAAGAATAAATTGAAAACCAAAACCAAATTATACAGATATATTAAAAGAGAATATATACTCAACCTCCAAAACTGCTTATAGTAACCAAGCCATGAATCTAGAGAACTTACTATCAGCCTTGGCTTCAGCGTTTTCATGTGTAGCATAGTATTCAATTTCATGCTCATCGATTTCTTTCAAACCAGTTGTTAAATCAGCGGTAGCTGGATCGACAAACTTGGTTCTCTTGATGATCTTCCAACCTAAGAACAAAGTTATATCAACAAAGACCATTAAGTAGTAATATAAAAACGAATCGACATCGAATGATGGAATGAAAGCAATGACACCCAAGAACATGATGATGATACCAGTGGTTATCAAGGCAAAAAAAGCTGGGAATGGTTGTAATTTAGTACACCAAGTTTGCAATGGAAGGCTGAATCTGTCCAAGCCTTGAGCCTTACAAGCTCTGTAGAAGCACAGATAGGTGATCATCATCATGAAGTAGTTGATAACTTGAGCACCAGTACATAAGTTAACCATCCAGTCTAAAGCAACACCAGCGGTATTACCTAATTGTAACAATGACAATAGAGAGAAACAGAAAGCTAAAGCTAAAGCAGCAATTGGGACACCACTCTTAGTTGTGAAGGTGAATATCTTTGGAGCTAAACCCCTCTTGGCTAAAGCGAACAAGGCTCTGGTTGAACAATAAACATAAGAGTTACCGGCAGAGAAAGCGGATGTAATGGCAACGGCGTTAACAATATGTGGCAAGACGTCAATATGCATGTTGTTCATAGCAATAACATATGGAGAAACGTTAGCACCGGCAGCACCTTCAGTAATAGCATTGACTAAAGTAGGATCATCGTGTCTTAAAATAATACCGACAGATAAAGCACCACCAAAATAGAAGAAAGCCAAACGGTAGATAATAGACTTGAAAGCTCTTGGCATAACCTTTCTTGGGTTTTCAGCTTCACCGGCAACCATACCTAAATATTCTGGAGCAACTTCAGTGAAGATAGCCTTTGAGTAAGCAGCCCAAAATGCAGAGGCACCAGAACCTAAATAAGTTGGGAAAGCGTTATGAACACCTTCAAAGTTTCTGAAACCAAACGCATCATGTTGTGGGTTACCACCGACCATGGTAATGAAAGTGAAGAATAACAATCCAATAACCAAGATCAACTTACCTATAGCTAAGAAAAATTCGGATTCACCGTATAATCTAACAGCAAAGATATTCAAGAACAAGTAGATGGCAATTTGGGGAACAAATGTTGCAGCTGGCGTATAATCATCTCTCCAATAGTGAATCATAGAGTTAACAGCTGTGATCTCGAAAGGAATGTATAAAGAAACCATAATGTAGAAATTGTAACCGGCACAAAGTTCAAAAGCAGGATCCACAAACCGACCAGCGTGTGAGATGAATGGAGAATCAACAGGCAAGTAACAAACAAGTTCACCAATGGTTAAGGTGACGATGTAAATAATGAAAGCATGAATAGTGAAAGAAACCAATAAGTTACCACAACCACCGTTGGCTAAACCGGTACCGATGGTAACGAACAAAGCAGTACCAATGGAACCACCAATAGCGATCAAGTTAATATGTCTAGGTTTTAGTTTACGCTCGGTGTGACCACCAGGAATAAAACGACCGACTTCTTTGTTTGAGTTCTCGGAAACTGAAGTGATCTCATCAGCCCCAACAACTTCATTTTTCTTGCCATAAGATTCAATCTCAGACATTTTAATAAGACTGTTTTTTTAATAACTTATTAAATGTAGAAAATAATATTTGCTTAAATGATATGAAAGAAATATATCGAACTTAACTTTGAATATAGTAAATCATGTCTTTTTGGTAATTTCAAATCAAGTTGGGATCTATTGTGTTTATACAGATTTGAAAAATTCACAACTGGAGAGATAAACAAAAATTTGACCAGTACCGGCTACCTAAAAGAGATGGCACGTAGCCAAGACACAATCTAATCCGCTACTTTGTGCAGATTAGTGAACGTTATCAAAAGCTTTTACCAAATTGAAAAAGAAAAGATTAGGAGACGAAGCCTTGCCTAGGTAAATAGTATGACGTCAATCTTAAACTGTACATGATATGTGCAGATATGAAGGTTAAAATTTTTGAGAGAGAGTGAAAAGATCCGTGGGTGGTGTTTCTTTTCGTTTCTTTTGTAAGGTTAACGTACTTTTTAGTAGGATGCCACGGATTATGTTCTATAGAGTAGATTTATCTTGTTGAGAGATATAATAAGGTAAGCTCTCAGGCTTCTATCATAGCCGTGGATTCTACCGTGAGAGCAATACAATGAGATTTCTTTGATTTCTATACGAGGTAGAGGTCTACTACGATATATATATCATGATACCAATTGTCTATGGCGTATTGTTTCATGGTGGAAGATAATCTGATGATGACGTGCGACTGGCGGAAGACAACAGTGGGCGGGATGACAAAGATGCTATCTATCATCTATTCTGGCTAGGATACCCTGAAGATTGATTCTGCCATTACTCGCAAGGGTAGATAGGTAAACTAGTTACAGTCAAGATGCATTGTTCCTTGGCGTCTATTCCCTGGCGTCTATTGCCATATTGAAGTGTGTAGGTAACAAATAGGGTTTCTTGCAGATTGGGGCGCTTGATAACCTCCCGCTATGGGAATGGATGAACCCTTTCATAATTGGGATCAAAAAACTTTTCGAGGAAGTTAAGTGTGCGGCAAGTGGGTTTTAAGCGCGCGCGCATCTCATGAAATCCAGCGAAATGAAAAAAGAAAAAACCCTATCATATTTTTATAAAAGGTTAGCGGCAGTGACAGATAACAACACCCTTCTAAGTAGTGGACACTCTGTGTTGGTGACATTAACTGTTAAAACAGAAGCCGATCTGTTTATAATATTATCAGGAGAAACAACAGAATTATTTTCTTCGGAATATACGGCGACAATCCAAATTCGAAGATAAAATAAAGAAAGTAATGGGACACTCTCTCTTCCACCTCGTGTTTGCCTTGTTATTCTCACATTGGATTTCCAATTATTCTGAACATTAGGATTGTGTTCGCGGCGCTTAAGAGCCTTAGCTATGGCCGAAATCCCCGGGAAATGTCGGCGGCTGCAGCCTTTGTCCTGGTCGCACCCTGAACTACCCTTCTTGTCTCCTCTCCCACACACCGACGCCAACTCCCAGTCCCAAAGAATCTGCTGGTTCCTTGGCTGTCAACCGGGCCCATCTCCTGATAACCTCACGTAACACGGTCTTTCCATTCCATAAAAACATTTTAATGAAAATTAATTATATGAACTATATATCCAGAGGTAATTATTCTTCACCATCCATAGTCGAATATAGATATAATCTCCTCGTCTCATTCGGACCCAGACCTGCCATGGCCAGCGGCTTTTCAACTCCCATCACCAGCATCCCGCCATTCTCTCCTCTCCACCAAAGTGATTTGCAGCAAGGGAGTAGGGCGGCTCGGACTTACCTACCTCAAGCCGTACATCTATTGTTCTTTTTTTTGCCTGGATTTGTTATCCGAAAGAGTTGAAGAGTCACCGTGACTAAACATCAACAGACAGGGGATAAGATTCGATACAGAAGCCAGGCAAAAACTGAGAAAGAGTCAGTGTAGTTTCACGTAAGAGTCAGAATTTATGGTAGACAAAGAGTCTGGGGTAGCAAC
Source organism: Ogataea degrootiae (assembly GCA_019232045.1). Classification (NCBI taxonomy): domain Eukaryota; kingdom Fungi; phylum Ascomycota; class Pichiomycetes; order Pichiales; family Pichiaceae; genus Ogataea; species Ogataea degrootiae. The sequence continues at coordinate 17,011 of JAHDIT010000164.1, forward strand.
AATCATAGTATTGAAGATATATTGATAAGCTGCCCTCGCTATTTTGACGCTGATACTACCGACCCTCCCTGAAGAGGTTTGTCTTTTATCCCACCTTCTCATTGAAATATCCCACCTTTTCATTGAAATATCCCACATTTATACTTATCCATGGTTTTACTTGGTATCGTTTGCTCTGTTTTACAAACAGTATCTACTTTTTTATCTCCCTTATCGAGGGCTTATCTTTTCTGCTTTCTGATATTAACTCCTAGATCTAGGAGCTCTTTTTTTTTCCGAGGGTGCATGCTTTCTTCTTGTACAACCAGATCGAATGCATTTGTCATACTTCTGTTATCAACTTTAGATTCCGGCGAGATACAGTTTGAACGGAGATCAAGATACCGCTGGAGATTAGCGTTTCGACCGATGTTCGGTTTTCCTGCCTTGTTCTATCCGCTGCAGTTTTAAAAGTCGAGATAAAAACACAATAATAAGAGGTTGAACGTAAAACTTATGGATTTGTAATACACAGTAGCACAACAGGATCTTTTGTTTCTATTAAATTATTTGGTAAACCGTCTGTTCGATTAGATTCTTTCTTGCGGCTACCTACCACAGTTCATGTAACCTGGAGACTCATCAGAGCGCTCTCACCTGTTGGCATTAGCAGCGTTTAATAGATACAAGTCAATTCATCGTTTTCTTCAAAAATATATAAATATATTGTATACAGAGAGTAAACGCCTACAAAAAATATCAGAAAGATTTTGTACGTTCAGTACTGCTTGCCTTTCCCAAAAGCGAAGGTGTATCAAACATAATTTACAGAGTACTATTCTGACCTTGATGAAGTGGAACGCCGAACTCTTTATCACTTGACCCTTTGACACCATGACCACTACCGGTATAACCTCTAATCTCGCCGTCTTCTTCACTGTGCATTTCATGATGGTTATCTTCATCAAAAGATTCAGGTAGATGTCCAGTATTGTTATGATTCGATCTGAAATCTGCGTTTGAGAAGTAGTCTGTACGTGAATTGTCTTCCATATCGTCAAATGTAATATTGGCAGTGGGGATGTGTTGATGTTGTTGATATTGATGTTGCTGGTAATGTTGTCGGTTATGAGATCCTTGTTGCTGGTGCTGCTGTTGAGAATTTGGTTGTGAGTCGTGATACACCTGTTGAGAAATCGTCGGATGTAAGTTGTTAGCACCACGGGATGGATTCAAATGATGTGGACCTATTGGAGCTGCTGTTTCATCTTGTGAAAAAATATTTCTGGTTAATTCACCAACTGCAGTGGAAGCCCTTCTAACGAACCCTGTCCAGCCTTCACGGAATAGTTTATTTTCTCTGTCCATTTTGGGGGCCATTGTAGTATTGACTCTAATCAGGGGTGGTTGAGATTGAGAAGGTCGGCCGGCTGACATTTCTGAATTTAATGTTTGAACCGGTTGTAAAGTTTGCGTACGTCTCAATGCTTGCTGTGCTTGGAAGTCATCTCTCATTCTAGTGTCCCCTGTTGGTAACATAATAGCTCTATCGATCGAATAAGGCAAGCCTCTATGTCTTCCTCTGATCATCATTGCAATCATCACTAGTTTCGATAATGTGTTAAATTGTCCACAGAAAGAAGTGTTGTAATTTGGGTACCCCATACTTAAACCAACTGTACCGTAAGCAGACGTGATTTCAAACAGTATCGCAAAGATACTAAACCTAGCATCAGTGCCGTCCAACTTTGACGATTCTGAGATACAAATGATAAATAACCCTAAAAACAAGAACCATAAATCAAAGGAAAGTTGTTTACGCAGATGGGTACCGATGAATGAAACCCTGCTGTTTTCGAGATCTGTTGATCTGGCATCATTTTGTGGTTCGTCTACATAAACACCTAACGACTGTTCTTCGTAAACGTTAGTTCTTCTAATTGAAATGGCTAACGGTAACACGGAGATATACATCATGACCAGGTAACTAACTTGAATAGCAGGGTTCAAAGCAGATAAATCAACAATAGCAAACCCAGCAGTTCTTGTGGAAAAAGCCTGGAACAAACCGTCAAGAACTCTATAACCTGGTGAAATGTCAGCAAGGATTGGTTTATTGAAATCCAAAATAAGGAAAAGCATCCAATCAATGACGTTCAAAATCACCAAAACGAAAAACAACCACCATGTGGGACCAGCAGGAAAAAGCAGTGTAAAACAACGTCTTGGATGATCGAGTAAAAATGTCAATGATTCTCTCCTTAAAGTAAGGGGCCTTGACAACTTATGCATTACCCAAATGATAAAACGAAGTAGAATAGGGAACCCAGTATTGCCAACAACAATGAAAAAGGAGGCAGTTAACATTATGTACGCATTCTCTCTAAATGAAACCATCGAATCAGGGGTCACTGTAAAGCCCACATCATTGAAACAACTCATTGAACTGAAAAACCCCCACCATGTAGGTGAAACACCGACACTTCTCACATAGGCGCCATAGTTCTTACGGGCATTAATAAATGGAACAAACATCACAATACCCATCAGATGGAAGCCAATGTAATAAACAACTAAGATGAAAATCAATAGCTTAACCGCACGGTACTCAACACCACCTAACTCATCCTTCTGTTGGTCTGTCAATGCCACGAAAGTGGAATTTCTACCAACAGTTGGCGTCCAAGACAAATAGTTTGGATTGGCGTTTGTTCTCGTAGAATACAAACTTATAAAATCTTCATCCGACAAATCTGACGCATTGGTATTAGTTCCTCTTGTTGCAGTACGTGTACCCAACCTGATTAGACCGGACCTTGTTCTCGTTAATTTTCTGCTTAGTTTACCAAACTTACCAGAAGCCCTGTTTCGCATGCTTTTACGAATCAGCTTATCAAAAGTTGGTGACTTCACAATGTTTGGTTTTCGGGACTGAGACTCTTTCGGTGTGACTTGGCCAGTCACGTCATCTAATGTCTGGGCTCTTTTATAGATTTTAAAGCCATGATTTTGGAAAGCTTTATCGTGAGATCCTGAAGACGTCACTATGTGGGATTGCGTTCTACCAACGTTTCTGAAATTTTCACCACTATCGCCAACTCCATCATCATCATCAGTTTCTCCACCGCTGGAAACTTCACCAACATCAGAATCAAACTCAGCGCTCAAATCACTATCATCGGCATCATCAATGACAATATCAGGTGAAGTTGAAGTTGTTGATGATGGACCACTTGTACGTGAAAAGGACAAAGGAATACTGGTTGCAAGTCTGCTTATTGCAGACGTACCATCGGCTTTCCCTGTTTTATGAGAAGCACCTCTCTTCATTGGTATAGGCGTATCTTGGAATTGAATCGATGTATCTCTAGCAGTTCTGGGCCTTGCTAAATCAGCAGCAGCCACAATTCCAGTATTATTGCCATCGTTCTGACCACTGAGCAATTCTTCTTTAGCTTCAACTTCAGCCAATTCATCCTGCATCTGTTTCTGCTTTGCAAGCCGTTCACGTAATTCTCTCTTATGTTGTCTCCTGTACCTCAAATGGGCTTTACGACTATGATTATGACCTGGTAGGGGACTTGCATTACCACCTTCTCTTTCGGCAGGACCTTTGATGACTAAGGCAGGACCCGATTCATCGGTATAAGAGCCTTGTGGTTTGTTGTGCTGCATCATTGAGATGGACATGTATAAGTCTCTTGGCTCAATTTCCTTATCACGACGTCTTGGTGGCTTAGGAAGGTTAGCAAACCTGATATCTTTGTTTTCATCTTTATGTGGAGTTGGGTCTGGTGTATTACGCCTGCTTTCGTATTCGTCCTCATCTTCACTTTCGTCGCTAGGCTCACTTTGATGCACGATATAATCGAAAGAGTTATCATCGCTAGCTCCAGGACTTTGATTGTTCATGCCTACCAGTTCAATATCATCACTTCTGATATTATTTTCATGTTTCTCTTTTTCTTTGGTTTTTGATTCGTTGGTGGTGGCAGTACCCGAACTGGAAGATCCAGGAACCGTGAACTCTTGGCCTTCCAGAACCATATCCAATTTGTTCTCCTCATCTTCTGGATTGATATGACTATGGTCCGCATGGTTGCTTTTAAACAGTCTACGACTCAACTCTTCAGAAGCATTATGGGTTCCAAACCCATCTTCATGATGTTGATGTTGGTGTTGTTGATTTTGGGGTCTTGTACTTCTGGTGTTTGTTCTAGTCAGTGGTGTTCTCATGCTGTTTGATCTGTTCAGAGTTGTATTATCCATAGTGTCAGTTCTAAAAGCCGACAATGTCGCAGTCCTTCTCATTTCAAAGTTCAACCTAGAACGTTGCTTGATATCATCAAAAGTTTTCTCAAACCAAAATAATCTCAAAAATGCCACTGCTGAGTGAACAAAGATGGGGGTTGTTAGCATGGAAATAATGTATATCACCATTTGCTGGAACAATGTTAAATTATTTGTGTCGATTGTGTTCAAACCTGCTTGTGTAGCAGCACCTGAGGCGAAAAACAAGCAGTCAATGTATCGAAGGTTTTTCGTTGGATACATCATGATGGAACCAATGATGGCCAGAAGGATGATATACGCGTAATGAGCAGCCATAAAGTTAGGAATAATCTTACGTAGTATGGGGCCAACTTTTTCCTCGAATTTGTAAAATTTTTGACGTATTCTGAATCCCAACGTGTCTTTCAAGTTGATATTGAGGCCTGTATAGAAGGAAGACATTCTTCTTGATCGATGGTGTGGAACATCATTTTGGCGGTCCTGGTGTTGTGGCATTTTAGAGGACAGTGGGTCTATTTTATGATATGGTGTGAATTAACGAAAAAAAAATGAATGAATAAATAAAGGAATGAATTAAAGTAAGCCGTTAGTGTGATACGCTGTTGATTGAGGTGACAAGTGCCAAATGGGTGGTAGAACAGCCTATTGTTTAGGCGAATTTGTCGGTGCCTAGTGTAGGTCAATGATGTTGTTGTTTTAAAAAAGAACAAAATACAATTAAGGCGATGAATGGGTATTATTGAAGTTGTATATACAGTATATATTCCTAGATAAACAAAGAGTAAATAAACCAACCAACAGAAACCTGGTAATGGAAAATAAACCAAACTCAAACTTTTAGAACGTTGACTGCTTTTTCTTTGAGTATGGGAAGGCAGAAACAGGGCTGTGCAGCGAGGCAGGAATGAAGTGGCAGGCCGCCACATGTGGCTGAACCGAGGAGGCGAGGCGGGCACGTAATTAACCTGATTGTTACCTACTCATTCTCCAATCCAAGTGCATCACCATCGTCTTCGCTGTCACTGTCACCACCAATGACACTTGTCTCGTTGGTCCTCGTGATCATAGACCCAGAAAACGGACTAGTCATTTGATTACCACCTCCATTAGCAGTACCTCCACTGCCACTACCACTTCCACTTGGATCCAATGCACTGACAAGATTACGTGCTAGTAACGTGCGTTGTCTTTTGGATGGTGTCATACTAAGTCTTGCCCCGTTCAAAATGTCGTCTGTAGATGTGTATGTAGGATATGATTGTTGATGACGGGAATGATATTGAACAGCAGCTTGTGCTTGTGCATGGGCCTCTGCCAAGATCTGTGCCTCCACAGTCCCTGAAGTGTCGTTATTAATGCCGTGCTTGGTGTTGCTTGCTACATCGTCCAATCTATATTTTCGATTTTGGTGTTGCTGATGGGCCAGTTCGACAACCTCCGTGAGGCCCTCTTCGTCCAATGATATCTCACCAAATGAATGGACTGGTTCTATGTTTGGAGATTCCCCGAAAACATCTTCGTCAGCAGGAGGGCTGGATTCATCAACAAGACGAGGTTGGGTGCCTCTTTTGGAAGGTAAATCTTGTCCTATAGATTCTTGTAAATCAATACAAAACTGACAAGACTTGATAATTTGAGAGGCAGTGGTCTTCATCTTTGGCCAATGGTACTGGCAGCTAATTGCTGAAGTTGTTTTATTTATACCTCCATGACCCATAGCCTCGTGTAATTCTCTTGCAATTCTCAACTTTTCAGATTGCTGTGTGACAACTTCTTTACCTTTCAACATCAACTTCCCGTCAAGGATCGAATAATGGGCGGATAGTGATCTTAGTCTTGATTTCTCCAGTCTACCTGCTCCTTCAGGATATTTCCTATGCAACAAAAATGCTTTAATCTTGTCGTGTTTGGAGAACCCATCAGGTTCAAGATCTGTGGTTGAGTCTAATTCTCTACCGTACGTTAGTGAGTCGACAAGTTGATCTTTCACACCTTTCAACAACCCACAACCTTTTACCACTCCTATTTTATCAAAAGTAAACCTTTTCATCAAACTGATAGCTGGTAAATTTGTTTCAAATATTAACTCAATCATGACGTATTTATAACTTAATCTAGATGACCAAGCAAGAAAGCACTCTGTTAAGATTTTCCCTATCCCTTTTTCTCTGATACCAGCATTAACCAAGAAATTTGCAGTGCAAACATGTGCTGATCTACCGGGATAGCTAGCCTTGACAAAAAAAGTACCTAAACATTTGGTAGCCCAATCTCTGTCTGTTGCACTTGTATTCAAGGTTGGATCTTCACCAAGCACCATTATTGCGGCAAACTGCCCAAACCAATAATCTCTAAACTCATCGATAGTCAACGGTTCAAAAAATGGCTGAGTGTCACCACGGGCTATTTCATCGTTGTATTCTTGTGTGAGGAATTTCAAAAGTTCAGGAGGCACGTCAGATTGGCTGAAGATAGGGTGTACCGTTGCCACTGTTTCCCCATCTTTTAAAAGGATGACTAAACGGTCAATTTGCACAGAGACGTTGTAATGGGGGACAAGGTGAGTCTTAGAGAATATGACATTATTGAAACCTCCCATTCTATTGATATATGTAAGATGTTGTGGATATTACCTTGGTGTAAGTGCTGACTGGTCTCTGGGGGTATACATTCATGTATATTATCAAACAAGAGACGAGACGAGACACGTTAAAAACACCACTGCCAGTGACAGTTTTTACACGCATGTTTTCTGTTCACTTTAAATGTCGGATCTAATTTATATTTTCAAATTATTAGATTAGGTTTCCACGACCATTTAGGATAAATTTTGGAATAAGAA